>JAXQKE010000031.1:0-32769 GCA_037042355.1 Candida sp. Y128-05E | reverse complement strand
GAAAATCAAGGTGCTTTTGTCATCTCAAACTCTTCCTTATCTGAATATGGTGTTATGGGTTTCGAATATGGTTACTCGTTAACTTCCCCAGATGCTTTAGTTCAATGGGAAGCCCAATTCGGTGATTTCGCCAACACTGCTCAAGTTATCATTGATCAATTTATTTCAGGTGCTGAATCTAAATGGAAACAAAGATCAGGTTTAGTTTTAACCTTACCTCATGGTTATGATGGTCAAGGTCCAGAACATTCCTCGGGTAGATTGGAAAGATTCTTGCAATTATGTAACGAAGATCAACGTGTTTTCCCAACTCCAGAGAAATTGGAACGTCAACATCAAGATTGTAACATGCAAGTCGCTTATCCAACCACCCCTGCCAATTTGTTCCATTTATTAAGAAGACAAATGCATAGACAATTCAGAAAACCATTATGTCTTTTCTTTTCGAAATCATTATTGCGTCATCCATTAGCAAGATCTAACTTAGATGAATTCACTGGAGAATCTCATTTCCAATGGATTATTGATGATGTTGAAGTCGGCAAAACTATTGGTGCCAAGAATGAAATCAAACGTATTATTTTGTGTTCTGGTCAAGTTTACACTGCTTTACATAAAAAACGTTCTACTATTGATGACACTACTACTGCAATTGTCAAAATCGAACAATTACATCCATTCCCATTTGCTCAATTACGTGATACTTTAGATTCTTATCCAAATGTAAATGATTTGGTATGGTGTCAAGAAGAACCATTGAATATGGGTGCTTATAATTATGCTAATCCACGTGTTGCCTCTACTTTAGCTAACACCGAAAACCATAAAGATTTATCCCTTAGATACGTTGGTAGAGACCCATCTGCTTCTGTTGCAGCTGGTACCAAAGCTATGCACACCATCGAAGAAGAAGCCTTCGTAGCCGAAGCTTTCCAAGATGCTTAAAGACACACGCATATAGAGATCTAACTCGGTGAATAGGTATGTAAAAGAGATGATTTTATTCAATGTTACAAGTGATTGCTTTTATGATTACTAAAAATTCGATTTCGATTTCACACTATGTTTATATTTTTATATATTTATTTATTAATGAACCTCCATTTTGTCATTCGATTGCCATGCAATATAATGTAGTATCAATTCTAATGAAACTATAAAATGATGACATCGTCAACAAGTGTTTAGTCATTAATGATAAGCAAATTAAAACCAAAATAAAATAAAAAGATGAAGAACAAGGATAAATGAAATACTATAAAAAAAAACAAGATACAGCTAACCACAAACATCTTTCGAGCAAGAAACGTCAATACATTCTAAATTTGGAAGTATGTTTTTGTTGGCGACTCTAACTGGTTTATCGTGAGTTTCCCATTCTGAGAATTGAAATTCAACTGATTCAGTGACAATGAACTTTCTGGTAAAGATTGGTACAACCTCTCTAACATTATAACCTGGATACTCAGTGAAATGTGCAGCAGCCATAAGCTGAACCACTTCGCCGGGGGCAGCAACACATTTGTAAGTACCAGATATGGTAAACATATTAGAGTGTTTGAAGCTAACTCCAACCTGACCGCCCCAGACGGCGAACATGTCAATTATATGAGGAAAGTCTAAGGACATACCTTTACCATAACCTTTGGATATAGTGATACTCACTGAACCACCATCACCCTTTTCAACACTGAGTTGAGGAGAAATAGGTACACTAGGTCCCTCCATGGGAATACCGGCACCAAGGGATTTTATTTGGAACCATTTATCTTCCTGTTTGTCACCGAACAAGGTAGCATATTCTCCAATAGTTTTTTGTAGGGTATTTAGGGTTTTCGAATGGGTAAGTATTGTTTTATCGTCAAAATAAAAAACATTATCATGATTTAAAAGTAAACCAGGAGGAATATCATTCATTGTTGTGAAATTGAAAACAGTTGGATCTGAAGTTGTGGTAACAGGACTAATTACTAATTCATTTCTGAAGTCTTTAGCATATACGACCGAAGTCAACAAAATGGAGCAAAGTGTGGACTTGATAATCATTATATAAAAAACTTAAAAGATAACCAAAATTAGTAGATTGTATCAACTTTGTCCTTGTTATAGACTATTTAGAAATTTAACCAGATCAAACGTTGAATTATGCAACTATAATTTTATTCTGATATGGAACCTAAATATCAACACATTTCAGATGCGAGTTTAATCTGATTAAGGCTGGTAGACGGTTTTCAAATATGGGGGAATTTGGAAGTTCAATTATGTTGTTCCTTTACGTACTTTATAACTCTAGAGAATATGAGATTCATTACAAGAAATTAGAAAATTTAAATTAGATTTAAGGGAGTTTCATCATATGGATCATTAAATATAATATACATTTACAATCTAAATAATAAATTACCGACTACTAATATACACCTGTAAATAATAAGCACATAACATTCTATTGATTGAATGACTTTAATAAGTCATGATTTACTGGTACAGACTCGACATCTTCAACAAATTGAGGCATCCCTGTATCAATAGATTTCATTACAGCATCGATACACAATAACGCTCTTAAAGCATCTTCGCCAGTGCATTTAACGTTGAAATCATCACCGTTAATCAAATCAACAAAATGGTCTAATTGTAAATCGAAAGGTTTTGGTTTATCGTCAAAATCCATTTTAGTATCTGGAGACGGAGATGGAGTCATCATATCAAAAGATTTATTCGTTGACTCATGATCCATGGAAATATGTTCCTCTGACAAAGGATTCAACCAAGAAGAAGCTGGCTCGGTGAACTGATGATACAATTTCAAATCTGGCAAGGATAAAGTACCTTTTGAACCAAAGATTCTATAAAAACCAGCAATAGAGTCATTGAAAGGAATGGTGGGGTTTTCACCGGTCCCGATTTCAAACAGGAAAGGGGAAGTGACATTATCTGAACAAATAAAAGTACCACAGCAACCAGAAGCAAATCTAAGAGTCAATGCCGCACCTTCATCTACTAAATCATCATAAGCAACATCGGCTGACAACCTTTGTTTGGTCAACAATTCCGCATAAACCTTTACAATGGGGCCTAATAAATATTGTAATAAATCCAAATCATGAATTAAATTAATCAATAATGTACCACCACCTTGAGCTTTAGAAGATCTCCAAGGTTTTTCTTCGAAGTATTTATCCGGCTTACATAAAGTCCAACAACCTTGAACAGCGACAATATTGCCTAATTTATGTAAATTTTGTTTAGTGGAAACAATATAGGGATTAAACCGACGATGATGGCCTACCAATAAAATGACATTTTTCATTTGACAATACACCATTAAGGTTTTACATTCTTCGGCAGTTGGGGCCAAAGGTTTTTCCATCAAGATATGGATACCTTTGTTCGCTAATTCCATACCCAAGGGTAAGTGAGTATGGTTTGGAGTTGCAAGTACAGCAGCATTTGGTAAAGGGATATTGTATAATTCACAATACGTAAATAATTCTTGTAAATTCTTGAACAACCTAGTGTTATACGTGTTGGCTACTTTAGGTCCATTAGCTGAATGATCAACAATTGCAAATAAACTACTATCTGATCGTGATATAATATGGGATGCATGCCTGGGCCCAATTAGGCCAGCACCAATAACAATGAAATTAATTTTGTCCTTAATTGCAGTTTGATTTCTAGAAAACTTGTTATGAGGAATGTTTACATGGTGGGAGTGACTTGAATACATGCTATGCTTATAGCAAATCTAGAGAAAAGACGGATCTTTTTAGGATCTTGTTTTTATTTATACCTAAAAATTATTTTTTATTTCGCAAAAGATAAGAGATTCCAGATAAGAAAAATTCCCTGGAATCAACGTGGACAAAGAGCCCCTTAACACAATCCCCAGTATCGTATTTTTGCCACTCTGGGGTCACTCATATCTTAGCTTTTTCTTGGTTCGTGTCGTCATTATGATTTGTAGGCGAGGTTACGGGCGCGGGATCTTCTCCAAGAGCAATGTAGTTGTTATTGGTACCAGTATAGGTGCAGAATAGGTTATCACACAAGTGGTCAACCACGCCCCATCCATATCCATTCGCGAATCGTCTTCTTACAACAATGTTGTTATGTGCATCAGGGGGCAAATGTACCAAAACCTTACGCCAGGTTAGATCTTTCGTGTGATATTTCTTCGCGATTTTAACTTGTTTTAATCGTTTCCATTCTGGGTAGTTGAATAATCGTTTCAATACTGCTGGTTTATGGTCTTCAATATCAGAATCAGGTAAATTCTCAAAATTGTAATACTTATCATGAAATATCACAGGTTCTCTAGTAGATGGATCGATGACGTATTCATCAGTAGGTTCGGGACATATCAATGCGTTTAATGCCGATTCCACGAGATTAGCTTTCGGTGGGATAGTAAATGCACTGACTTCTCGTTGTTCTACATTAGCCACCTCATCTGATTCTTCACTTTCATCTTCTAACCCTAATTCTTCGTCCTTAACTTCGTTCAAATCACTACCCTTTGCATTGATCTTCAAAAAACGTTTTTGTCGTTTAGTTAATTTAACTTCGCCATCAGAATCAGTACGATTCAAATTTAATAAATCAAGATACTTGTGGGCTAGCTTATTGTTTTGGTGATGTGTACGATACTTATGGGTTTTTGAAGCTGTGGTGGAGTTATCCGACTCTTCATTGTCGTCTGGAATCTCACCAACAGATTCGGCGGTTGTTCCAGCAGAACCGGCACTGGTATGGGGTTTAATGTCATCATCAGTAGTTTCAATGGGCTTATTTTTCTTCAAATCATTAACATCTCCCAACGCTTTCCAGTCTAAATATAACAATGCCGCCGTTCGTAGTGGTACAATACCATCGTTCACGGCATTGGCATAAACAGTCAAATTCATAAAACTAGCTAAAAACGTTTGCATTGGTTCGTCGGGGGTAGTTTCCAAGATTGGTTTTAACATGTCCCGTTTCTGTTTTTCATCTTTAATCTTTAAATCTTGCATTGTGGGAATTTTTCTCAGTAATGTCATATCTCTACCAGTTTTACCTAAGGTACCTAAATCCAAAAACCATGATACTAGGAAACTCATTTCTGACAAAACTCCCAACACTGGACTTGCCATACATACGAGATTCACCGGTTGAATTTTCTTTCTAGTAAAGTAATCGGGTCCTTTGGTTAAAAGAATATACTTCATAGCAAAGAGTTGTACATTTCCCCCTAGTGAATGACCAATGAAGGATATCTTATCTATTTTATTGTCTTGATCGTTATCAATTATATCCATGACATACGATCCAACGCCCATTCCTAATCTTTTGACCCCCTTGTCGGTTTTAGCAGCATTTCCCATATAACCTCGGATCATTAAATTCTCATCGGATCTGTTTTCAAGGGTATCTTTCAAGTACAACATATCAGCAGTAACATTTGAAAAGATACCATGAGTAATTATCACTAAATGTGCTGGTTTTCCGGGGAACTTGGGTTCATTCGACCACAAATCCTCGGTAACTTTCCTAGTAATTTCCAAGTTGGGATTGGTAGTTTTATTATATTCATAATCATATTTTACAGAGCTCTGACTAGTCAAACCTGTAAATGAATGTGTTCCCATTCCACGATTAACTTTCTTCAATTCGGCTAAATCATCACCAATCAAGAAATCGTACCCAACAGTTGTGGTTTTGGTAATTACAATCTGCGACACAATATCAATCTCCCATTGATATGTGTTATCTTTAACCCTCGAGTTATCATTCAAACATAACCTAACTTTGAAGGTCTGTCCTGGTTTTATCTGTTGAGCGTATACCACCTCTTGGTTGATTTCTCCTTGTGGAATGAATTTTTTATTATAATCGTAATTGTAGGGCACAACATGACAATACAATATGAATGGCCCACTCAACATGTGTACTGCCCTTATGGGCGTGTTTTCGATATTCTTCAATCGGAAATAAATCTCGCTGATGTCAGTATCAGTGGGTGAATAGGTAACAGTATACCGATAAACATCACCAATTCTCAAATGTGCTTTATCACGATACCAGACGTGTGGGTTTGGCATTGTTTAGTCTCTTATAATAAATAAATGGTATATAAATGGTATATATATCAACCCTTCACAAGACCCTGTGAGAAATTTCACAAATTCTCGCGGGGTTACTCAATTAAGGTTTAAACTAAAATGGTTATATCCGTTTACTAATTCATAAAACACTACATAGAACAAGCTAGAACTAAACTAAATACTATACAACAACAAAAATAACAACATTAGAGTTCAATCAAGTTTTTGTTTGGAGTACTTCTCCGACAAAATCTGGAAGACTTGGGTTAACTTGAATTTTTTAATAATGATATTTTCGAAAATGAATCGAGGACACCAGTACATAACATGGCCCAAGAGGAAGGCCATATGACCTCGATAAACATTCAATTTTCCATTGGTAGAAGTGGCATTTTCAAAGTCATTAACAACTTGGTAGGCATATTTTTCAGCCGAGATGGGGTTATTTCTGGCTGCCATTTGTTGTCTTTCGACCAAGGCATCCTTCATGATTGGAATATCATATAAAGAGCCTGCGGGTAAAGGTCTATCGTCGGCAATATTTGTTTTTACCCCACCTGTAACCACATTGACAATTTTAACGTTGAAAGGTTTCATTTCCAACCTTAAAGTAGCAGCATATTGATGAATTGCAGCCTTGGTTGCCGAATAAACACATGAAAATGGCACGGGGACGATACCGGAAACAGACCCAGTAAATGCAATTACCCCTTGAGCATTGATAACCAAAGGGCTCAATTCTCTCACCAATCTCATAGGCCCATATACATTGACTTCGAAACATTGGCTAAAGTTTTCATCGCTAACGTCAAGGGCTGGGAATGTACATGATTGCCCGGCATTATTATATAAGATATCCAAATACTTGTCACCTGTCTTGTCTTCAATAAACTTCTTAGCATTCTTAACACTTTCAAGATTGGCAACATCCAATTCGAAAATGATTACCCCATGCTCTTCCAAAGGTTTCATGGGTGCCAATCTTCTTGCCCCAGCAAACACTTTGTATCCACGTTTGGCCAACTCAATTGAGGTGGCATATCCAATTCCTGAGGAAGCACCTGTAACTAATGCTACCTTCTGACGATCTCCAACCTTAGCAATAACCATTTTAATTGCAATTTATAATAATTTACTCTTGCAACTTCCCCAGTTATAATAAATTTTGCCTAATGCGAAATTATCACACCGAGGTTTAGCGTTGGACTTGAAGGCACAAGAAACACGCCACATGATGATCTTTTTTTGTCAGTCGGTCAGTAGCTGATATCAATGCAAGAGGATGTATCTATCCCTTGAATTTACCCTGGTGGATGCAGTCACACCAGGTTTAAGGAATAAATTTACAGTTTCCGAAATTTAAATTGGTATTATGTTGGTATTATCAAGCGCCAACGTAGCAATTAGCAACACTTACATTGAAGGTATGCCGCAACCCGCGATTGTCCATTGTTTCATCTTTTAAATCATCTTGTTTAACATGATTTGTTGAATATGGTTGAAAAGTGCTTGTTTTTGTTCAAAAAAGAAAAACAATAATAAATGAGATATTAGTTTCCAGTATCATCAATTTCACTGTTACTGTTACTGTTAGTATTGGTGTCTGGCTAAGTTTACCATGTTCTTAAAAAGTGGTGATTGATTTGTTTGGTGGTATTTCTAAAAAGTGCGAATTTGCAGCAAATGATTTAAGTGGTGGTCTTTTAACAATTTATTATAGTAATATTGGTAACATCGGATTGAATAATAACAATTCTTAGTATTCCAATGGCTAACTTCTTTAAGGATGTTAAGAAATCACAAGATCCACCGACTTTACCACTCGTTTTGCTGCCAAATTTAAAAGTTCACACACATGATGAGGATTCATCAAATAGTGGTAATATTTCAATTGAGCATGCAATTACCATGATGGAAGTTAGCTCCTCCCCTACAACAAATGATACTTCTGTCAACACTACCAGGAGTGGGAAAGACGACGCAGAAGGTGGTAATTTAGTTGAAATTGCCACGGATGAAGATCTGGAAAGTGAGAAGAATATTGATCTGTCTAAATGTCATGATGATGTAGACGATATGCTGCTGAGAAATGGAAATGTCGTAGAATCAAACAATGATGATGGTATTGATAAGAGTAATGGCGTGCTCACTCAAATGGTTCAATATGAAAATAGATTGACCCAGCTTACACAAGAGGGCATAATCTCTACTGCAAATCTGAATCAAGCTTTTGTTCAGAACCACGAAAACTTCCATGCCTATTTGAAGTTAATTGATGAATTACAGAATAAATGCAACCAACTTGTACACGAATTAAATAAATCAAATGCAAAATTGCTGAATAAATCTAAAGAGTTGGCGAATTCGAATACTAAACTAAACAAAAATTATCGGGTTTTGAAACTTCATATGGAAAGGTTTCTGGATTTTCAATCACAAATGAATAATTTGAATCGACAAAATGATGAATATTCCATGAAATTAATTGAAATTAATCAGGATTTACATGAATACAGAGGTAAGGTTAAAAATTGCAAATATTCAGTTAAATCATCGACGGAAATTATTGAAAACCTTAGATCAAATATTCAAGCATTAAATGCAAAAATGTATCAGAAAGATTGCAGGTTGAATTCATTGGAAAACACCATTGACAATTTGTCGGGAAACTTATCTGAAGAGAAGCTATATGTTGATAAACTACAAAAGAAATTGCTCGATATAAATGAATGTTTTGTCAAACAAAATGAGACTTGCTATGAAAATATCATTGCCTTGCAAAAGAAACTTGCCAATGATTTTTCACAATTGTGGAATTCTAAATTTTTAAAATTTGGTAGCATTGTCGATGTGGTTTCGTCTAAATTACAAAATGTAGAAACATGTCACATTGAAAATTTAGAGCTGACTAAATCTGAATTTAGGTCTCTTAAACACCAATTGGAGGAATGTGTATCGAATATTTCTGATACTTTACTCAATTCAAAAGAAGAGCTAATATCCCATAATCTGAAGATAATAGACGTCATCGCCCAACAACCTGATTTGACAGGTCTATTCTCAAATCTTGACATCAGTATTAAACATGATTTGAATGAATTTCAAATAGGAAATGTCAATAAATTAATTGAATTTTCCAATCAATTTGACTTAAAATTAGATGGAGCTAAATCGTTACAAAGCTACCAAGAAGA
Organism: Candida sp. Y128-05E; assembly: GCA_037042355.1. Lineage (NCBI taxonomy): Eukaryota > Fungi > Ascomycota > Pichiomycetes > Serinales > Debaryomycetaceae > Candida > Candida sp. Y128-05E. The sequence goes on along the minus strand of JAXQKE010000031.1, from coordinate 23,486 downwards.
AGTCATTTCCAAATTAGAGACCAAGTTGATTGATGGTGAAAATATAAAAAGTAGTCTTTTAGTGGAAGTAGCTAAATTTAAGGAGCAAATCCAAGAGAATAAGCATACCGATAGCTTGAATAAACAAGAAAACATCTTACTACAGTACAACCTTGAAGTTGCGGAGGAGCAGAAGTTGTCGCTACAAGCATCCTTGAAGGAAGAAACAAAACATGTGCTTGCTCTTAAACTTCAACTAGAAAATGTCAAGAAAGAAATTGAGTTGAAGTATTGTAGCCAGGTAGAATCATATCAACGGATGGCCGCATCGCAAGAAACTGAAAACAAGCTTCTTGTGGGACAGGTTCAGCTATTGCAAACTGAGTCCGACGAAATTAGAGCATCGAATGAATGCTATAAAAAGCTCATAACTTCACATGAAGAGGACAAGTTGAATAATTTAGCAGAAATGACATTGAGAGATGAAAAGATTAAAATGTTAGAAGACGAAATTTCTGTCAAGGTTCCTGAATTACAAGATTTCAGTAAACAATTGAAACAAAAAGAGCTGGAGTTGATTATACAACGCCAAAATTTAACACTCCTTGAAGTCCTGCTCTCTGAAATGAAAGATAAATGTGAACAATTTGAATACGAATTGGAAAAGGAAAAATCTGAGAAGAATCGATACGTTGATAAAGTGAATGAAATGGAAGAGAATTTCCATAGTTTCCAATCTAATTTCCAAGATCAGAAAAGATCATTTGAGGCCAGAATTGCTGTTTTTGCACTGGAAGACAGGTCATTAAACGATCTGGTCACGCTCTATCAATTACAAAATAAAAAATTACAGTCCAACTTAACCAAGTCCCAAGAGATTTCACAGATGTTGAAGGATAAACTTAGCGAAATGGAAATTGAAAATAATGAGTTCAAATCAGAAGTCCTGGTATTAATTGAATCAAAGAGCGAAATGCAATTAGCACTAGATAAGCTCAAAATAAATAAGGAATCATTGGAACTAAATAATACAGAGTTAAACCAACAGATTGTGACATTGCAATCTCAATTGGAAAATTTTAATCGATCACTGGAGGTAAAGGGAAAGGAGTACCGGCAAGGTAATGTTTGCAATGCAATCACAACAATAAAACAAACCTCGATTATGTTGAAACCAGCTAGACTAGGAGAAATAATGCCTCCAACGAAAGTTCAGGTTTCCTATGAAAATAAGCCGAAGGAGATTAGCTCCCAACTTCTGGAAATAGAGAAAACTATCAATGACACCAAGAAAGGTAAGAAACGCCCTGCGGCTACAGTTAATGCACCTTGCGACGATGAAATCGGTTCGGCATTATTTGATATATTCTCAGCTACAAAGAAATCAAGTGGCTTAAATGATAAGGAGGATGTGCCAAGATCTAAGAGAATACAAACCACCCTGCAGATTGGCAGAAGGTTCAAACGCCATGCAAAATAGAATTAATATTTAAATAGTTGTTGTGAATTAATGGTCTATTTGATAGCTTTTCTTACTTTTGAAATTCATCAGTTAATTTATCTTGATGAAAGTAATGCATGAATTTGACTGGTTTCTCTTGTCCTTTACGGTTTACATGTAGAACTGGAACATCATAGCAGTAAATATCAAACCATTTTTGATTCTTGGGATCCATTATATCAATAGTAGTCAATTTGATGTCGTTGTTCTTATTTGCGTCATCTTTCAAAGTGTTGTGTAATATTTCCTTTGCATCAGTGCATAATTTGCAAGTTTCTTTGGTGAAAAAAGTCAAGGATATAGCTTGTTTTAATGACGATTGTGCTGACAAATATCTTGCTTGCGTTATCCTAGAGCATAACGGATTCAATGACGCCAAATGCGAACGGTAGTATAGCATCTTGTTACCGAACAAAGTACTGTCTAAATTGCTATTAGTTCAAAAAAACGAATCTCCTGTATACTAGAATCATAAATCTATAGAACTTACAAGTATTAATTACGGCGTATAACTTTATATTGAAGGTAACACTAGTTTTCCTATTTAACAGCGTTTTCCCTTATGCAACACCAAACTTAGTTTCACCAAACTCAAAACACAAACTTCCTAAATGCAATTTTGATCTAAATAAATATCAGACTTATCTGAAATAAAAACAAAAAAAACTCTTATTGAACTTTTGATTTCACTTGTTTTGTTCCGTCTTTGATGAATTTCAAGAAACGATCCCCATATTCAGATGCTGGAATAGCTGAGATAGTCTCACGGGGATGACTGAAACTTCTCCATAGGGTTTCCATTTTTTTCTTACATCCATAATTGGTTAAGCAATCAATGATACCCAAATAATAAATCTGGGATAGCGGTTCATTATTTTCATCTGTAGATCGCATCCCACCATCATGACCATAGAATATAAACTTAGTTCGTCCAGGGAAAACTTCATTTGGTAAATCGTTCATTCTATCTAAATCCCTTGGATTTGTTTTAATCAATTCGTATTTATTAGACGATTTTGGATCAAACACAGATAATTTCAATTCATCGGTATTACCTCTTTTGACGTCATGTACCCCAAGCAAAAGTGAATAATCCATGACATTAATCTTTTTCAATAATTTAACATCTGATTCTAACTGCTGGAGAAATAGTTTTTTCTTCGCTGGACCAAGATTGATATTATCGTGTCTCTCTAACCAATTTATATCTTTCAATGTAAGATCCGATAAATCAGTATCTTTATCATATCTGGTGATTCTTCCCCATGTCGATCCTTTCAAATCATATTTGAGATGTATATCCCTGTGTGGTGGGAACAAGTTATTCATAACCACGAAATGAACCTTCTTACTACCATTTTTAAATGGCATTTTTACTCTATGCAACCCATAAAATTGGGAAATCAAAGTATTTGGATTTTCTTTTACATGATTATGATAATCCTTCAAAATCCTTCTTAATTGTCTGTGTTCTGAATGATGGATTGTTTTAATGATAAATCTATAATCTCGGGAATAATAAAAAAATGAACCAGATTTACCTGGCGAGCCTAATTCTGATAAAATATATTTCCCAGTCACACTGACCAAATAATCAGCCGGATCTATACCAAATAAGTTTCTTAAATCACGAAATACTGCAGGACAGTAATCTTTGAACTTGAAATCATATTTAGACGAGGGAGTTAGCTCTGAACCGTCCACTCCGAACAGTAGCTTTTTAGTATATTTATAATCCTCATCAGTGATTTTTTTCATCACACCGGAACATCTTGACACTGCAACTCTGATCCCGGTTAACATGTTATAAGCCATGATGTAATTTTGATGTCCTTCACTAATTTTATTACCAATAACAACATGTTCATCATCCACCCAGTTTTTCCTTTTACGCTTACTCAAAATAGAGTTTCTCGCTTTATTGGTATGCTCATTAGAATCGCGCGACTTGGCCAGACTAGGGAATGTACTTCTGGATGCTAATTGACTTTTCTTAAAATTTGAAGTTACATGGGTTCCATCAATTGAGTTTCTAGCAAAGGATGGTGATGATATTTCCAATTGTTTTTGCTGTTCCTTGATACGAGTTATGTCTTTCAACTGGGGAACATTAGGGGCGGTGTGTCTTCTGAAACTGTTTAATGGTAAAGGAGAAGTTGTTTGTTTCAATTCAAGGTCATCGACCACTGATTGTTCACGTGGGGGTTGTTGGAATGGATCACTTGAATGTACAGGTTGCAAATCATTTTGATTCAATGTGACTTGAGAACCTAAGTTATTATCGGAATTGTCAACAACAATTCCATTTTGATTTTGTTGATTTATTGAATTTATTGATTGTGTTGAACTTGGATGATGGATTCTATTGGATGTGAAGGTATTTTGGTTTTGATTGAATTGAAAATCCTGAAGATTTGGGGTATTATGATTATTTAAATTTGCTTCGGTTAATTCCAAGGTTTTATTGCTGTTTGAGGAATTAAGGTTGGAACCTTCAAAAGTGGAAAACTCTTTCGATGTGTCAACTTGATGTATTAACATATCATTAACTGAAGAAGGCACAGTATCATTTGTATCATCTGAGATATCAGAACGATTTAAATTTGAATTTGGAGTCGAAGGTATGTTTGAGATACGATTATTCAACTCAATGACAGGTGGGGGTGTTATGTTGATCATAGAATAAACTAATGATTATGCTAGTAGTAAATGTGAAATAAATATGGGTATAATGAATGGGTTGTTGATTTCAAATCAATCTGACGCCCTCGGTAGTTGAAAATTGATAACAAAAACTGGTTATCAACACTAGTAATGTGGAATAAATAGGTCTAATAGGATAATCAAGCAAAAATCAAACTAAAGGATCTTATTAACTTGTCTTAATACCAAAAAGTTGTATCCTGGTCGGTATAAGCCTCAGAATGTCGACAAAATATCCCTTGAAACTCAAAATAATAGATATGTTCTTAAGCAAGCAGCTGTGTAATAGTATCCAGTAGAGCTAGTGTGCCTTGTAAATATGTCTGCTAATCGCTGTTACCTAACTAAATATAAACAACAGCTATATTTCCTTTAACGTCCCAATGATAATTTAAATTTTCTGTTTGTAAAAAATATTTTATAAAACCTGAAAAAATATTTTTTTTTACAATGTGATAAATTTCAATTTGGCTGCAATTCCAACTTGTTTCGGGAAATAAACAACAGTAAACAACGCATACTATTAGAGCGCAATATTAGTAACTATTACTTAACCATCTCTAAAACAATTGGTTTAGAATAACTTCAAATTCATAATTGTAGAGACGGTTATTCCGTTTCATTCACAGAACATTGCATACGACAATCAAAGATGATCTATTTAACATTTTTGGTAATTATTCAGTTCCAAGTTTGCTACATGAAAAGATTAACTATCTCACGACAGTAGATGTTGACTGGAATCTCCGTGTATCTTCGCTAGAGATCTTGTAAAACCATTTGGGTGAAGACCAGGGACCAAGGATTTTAAGGATGTATTGTCAAAATTCATATACCTATTTTGCATAATCCCTTAACAAATTATCCTTTGTCTTGTTACTCCTGTGGTCACTACCAAGAATTCATTTTGCTATGAAACTATAGTTATTGTACGTGTCGAGAAGCAATTATTCGGATTATAATGCTTGGCATGCCACAATGGTAATTATCCCCGGATCTCAGGTTTACTGGTGCAAAACATTCAATGGTAGATGATGATTTTATGTGTTCTTGTAAAGGTATTGATGATAATGGCAACTTATTACGATTAATGGTCTAGATCTGATAACTTTAAACTATCGCTTCGCCGATGTTTACGATTTTTACCCCTGTCGCTCGGGTTAACCCCGAGCTAACCCCCCAGCTTCTAATAAGTGAGTTAAACACTCAGTTGATCCCATGCTTCCATAAATTATGTACTGGTTCGTTGTAGAACTTCATTTATTCTATACTTGCCTGTGATATTCCTAGTCAGGGGTCACAGAAGATTAAACGATGCGGCGGTGCAGAAAATACACGCTAAGGAACAATTAATTGTTCGGTTGATTAGATTTAACAATTGGCAATATTTTTAGCACCTGATATAGATATTTCGATGCAATTCGATTGAGTGATATTGCCACATTTGGATATTCGTGGATATTTGCTTTTTATGCTGATCCATGTTTGCTACTTGCCTTGGACTGCTTGATGTTACATTGAAGACGACATCTAAAGTTTCCTTTCGATTGAGTACTCAAAGTTGCTATTTTATATCACCTATCCAGGCTTACAGTATCTTGAATTCTAGCGTGTTACGGTACAAAACAACATCGTCTGTACATTACATCATGACTAATTAAAAAATTACCCGATCGTAGTTTCTTTTTACAAGGTTCTACGATGTTTTAGTGGGCGGAATACATTGTAATTGGGTTTATATATGCTATCAAGTATCAGCAAGTAGTGCACCTCATGCGCGTATCGCTAGTTGATAAATCATTGATCTAGTTTTTCCCAAGGTGTAGATTAGATTTAATTTTGGCATAATTACGTATGTACTAAACAAAACAATGTATACTTATATCCGTCTAACCCCATTGATCCCAGGAAGGAAGCTTAAAAACTTCTCTTTCTGGTTAATCTGTTGATTTAGTTATCTCAAATAACTGTTAGATTATTTAAATTTTGTTTAGTGTAAGATTATATCAATAAAATGAGTAACCAGAAAAATGCCAATTCCTTTTGCACTCAATCAAATCGAGCTTGTTTTGGTGGTAATTTCCTAGTCTATATGATTATCCCTGAAGACTCCTCCTCTATATTATCTCTGATCTTTCGTAGTCTAAGATTGCCCCTGATCTAGACTTTCCAAAAAGATGTGAGGAAATTGTGAAATTTAGTTTATCCAAATTTGTGACTATGCTTATGTTAATATTGACCATGACGAGTTTGTTTCGGAAAAAAACTGAAAAATTTACTGACGATTCTGCTGATCTTAATGTTTTACCCCAGCTTCTTTGACATTCGATGATGATGACTTTATTCGTAAATCTTCTATGATGAATTTAAATTGAGTTCATAGCTTTTTATTTGGTGTGACAAGTGAACAGTTGAGTGGTGGTAAAGTTTTGTCATCTTGAACTATCCAATTTAACCAGGATATCGTTGAATAATCAGCGAATAATTTGATTATGAGTATAAAAAAGTTCTAAGAATTGTAATTTAATTTGCAAAATCAGATGGAATGAGAATAAATTACATTATACTTGTATTGCATTCGAGATTCTGTATAGTTAGATTTTTAAATGGTAAACCGTTCTAATGGAGGACTGGTGACAACATGTTTCTAGTTGATTACATGTAGAAAAACATACTAATCAATTATGAAACTGTGAAATTATCCCCTTATATAACCAGAATCTTACTAGTTTGACCTTGGTAATTGAAACAGGTATAGTATTTCAATAAATCTTTGCATCCAAAGCTAACAAGTGTGTATCAAGTGTCATTAATGTTATACAATAACTCTGCAGTAGCTGATATTGCGATTGGGAAAGTAATCACCTTTTCATCAGGCTGATACATTGATGATTTGGTCGTTCCTTATACATTTTCTTATTGCGAGTACAAATGTAAGGTGAATCAAATCTGATGTACTGAGGTTATCTAGTTCTTTTAAAACAAATGCTCCTTTGAGTCATATCATACCATTCACCTTGAAACTAAAACCGATGTCTTTGTCTGCAAGATACATACCAAAGTTATGAATTTCAAATACGGATTGCTAATAGCTCTAATCTAACACTTAGGCTAACTATTTTAACAAATTGTACCTAGTATATGTTAAATCCGCTGCGCCAAATGTGTTAATTCGCGACAATAAACTTTTCGCAGCCAACTTCAGGCACATCAAAACTTTGGACACATCAAGCCTAACAACCAATCATATCCTATCTTCGGTAATAAGTTTACATAATTGAAGTTAAATATGATTACTGGCTTAATGAATTCAAGGTATATTTCAACAAATTGGGCAAGTCAACACAACCACAAATTGAAATTCAATTCAAACAAGAAAGACGTATTCCAACCATATGTACATGTATGTATGTATTTCTCTAATTACTGATAATCACTTTTGTCTATGTAATTTTGAATATATTCTCACCTATATCATCTAAATAATATTTTATCGTTTTATGTTTTTATGTTTTTATGTTTTTATGTTTTTTTGTTATTTTGTTATTTTATTGTTTTATTGTTTCCCTTTGTTTTTGATTTGACATCATTTGTCATGTTGTAAAGAGCACTCGGTCTAAAAACGTATCTAATTTCTTGGAAGCTTTATCTGAGCCCTTTGCTATCCCGAAGTTTATCTTGTGGAGGTGGGAGATGATTTGAAACATCTCTAAATGATAGTCTTGTTGAAGATTTGGCTAATAAACATTATGTACCAAATATATCTATTTCCGAACCAAACTCAGTCGGTGCAACTGACTTGACAATGGTCGTACTTGAATAATTTGATTCATAAGTGCTTATTAAACGTAATGGTTGAATTTCATAAATATCGGCAATAATTGGAACAAATGGCTCCACTTTATCTTTCAACTTGTCTTTAGCTGTTCCCTTTTTGATTGAAAGCTTTGTTTTATACTTATTGGCTAAATCTTTTAACTTTTCCTTGGTATTAGCTTTATAATTAGCAGAAAATCTCGTAAAAAAACTAATTGGAGCGGTATTCATAGTTGTTCCCAGATTCAGATTTCCTGAAGCTTGCAATGGACTAACAGTCACATTGGAAGTAGCACATGGTGTTTTGGACTGACTGTAACTTTTGATGTTTTATTTCATTAGAAGATCTTGAAAATGGGTTTGCTTGTACAGGAAACGGTCTCTAATATGATCAAAAATTTTACCATGTGAGCAATCATGTGATTGGTTCCTCCTCTTCTACTTTAGAGCAAAACATGACAAATAGATGAGCTTAAGTATTTTGGGGTTTGTAGAAATAAGCAGGCAACAGTTCACCAAGAAAATTCAAATATAATATTGCAATCAGTTAAAGTAATCGATGTATATTATAAAGTATTTACATCAAATTAAACATATGCCAATAATTTTATCGGTATTGCTAGAATTAAAACAAGCTATCGAAGAATGCCCGAGATTTGTAAAATTTGAGAGCCTTCTTCAATTGGGTACTAATTAGTTGTTTTTCCTCCTCATTGTGCCCTTTGTATTTCCAATTAATGTAACCATGATGATCAGAAGGCGCCCACCATATTAGTGTTGGATATTGTTTTTGAAGTTTCTGTACTTTTGCTTCTTTTTGGGAATCTTGAGTTATTTCTAAGATCACACCTACTGTTGAATAGCTTATTGAACCTTTTGGAAGTATCTCCGAAATCTGAATACCGATATCATTTCTGTCTGCAACTGTATTACCGCTATATTCAATATGAATCTTGTCACTTATCTCTGAACATTGCAATCTCACATATGGAAAGTTGTTTACAATTATGTGGGAAAATACATCATTCTCCATAATATTCGAGGATATATTTCGAAAACATTTGTATGGTACAGCCGCTTTATGCTCTTGTGTGTGGGTGATATTGAGTTGGGTAGAAGTTGATGAAATATTTCCCAGTGAACAATCTATCGAGTTTTCAAGAATTCCATCAGATTGATTGGTGTTATCAGACTGGGCAGAGTTACATTCTGATTGATTTATTGGTGTAACAATGCTAGTATCTTTGTTCATCGTGAGTTCACGGGGATCATTTGAATTCAATTTCAAACCTTCAGCGCTGACTTTAGCAACAGTTAAACGTGAGCATTTTGATGTACACAAATCTTCAAGGCCTTGAATTAGGGGATCTTCCAAGAAGGATATATTGCAGTGATGATTTTCTGTATCAATAATCAAGCTTTTATAAGATGAAGTATCTTCAATCAAATTTTCATGAATTGAACCTGAAATAATTGACGAATCATAAGTCGATTCTAGATTAAATGATGGATCTTCTAGAATTTCATTACTAGTTGATCTAATTTCATCGAGCAATCCTTCAAGCTTTGAAAAGATTTCATCAGAAGAACTTTTAGGCTCAGATACACAATTTTTGAGTTTATGATCACCTACTCTAATAACTTCATTTGATCCGGGTTCTTAGTGACCGAACCCCACCTAAAGTCACTGGAGATTTGTTCAGGATATATTTTATTGCTGGAGGGAATATAGTTATTTTCAACTGGAAAAGTTTCAACATGATGAGAAATTTTCAATTCTTTATTCAAAATAAATCCAGAAGTATCATCATCGGTGTAATTAACACCTTTCTGACTATAGTCTGCTTCAGCGACACTACCTCTGTTAACTAAATCAGTCCCTTTGGAGTAAAATTTAATATTCTCAGTGTCCCTGTACTGGGTTAAGAACAACGATTGATCTAACTCCCCCTCGCCTTCTTGTTCATATTCTTCCGTATTTCCTTGAGTTGGTTCTCGTTCTTGATCCTCGATTAATAAACTTGAAGCGTAAAGATGTTTTCTTCCTCGTAACTTGGCTAAACCAACACTTCGTTGAAGGTTGGGAATTTCAATTTCGATATCATCAGTCGGTCCATTTATTCCCAGTTCATTAGATTCAATACCCTGATTCGTAACATCAATTTCTACACTCTGGTCTATCAATGAGTAAGCATTCTTTGATTTCAGATTATCACCACCAAAACCTTCTAACTTTTTAATCTTTTTTGAGAATTCATCAACTCTCCAAGATGTTGAATTACCAAATCTTTCAAATTGAGCAACATTAGCATCGTATGTTGCTGAATAATCATATGTGTTCCACCGATTGGCTAGACCACGGTTTCTGATGTCACCGATTACGTTGTTGAGTATAACACTAACGTCTTTGCCATACTTTCTTTTTGTAGCTGGAATAACGGGGGTATCGTATTCCAAATCATGTTTATACTCTATAGGGCCATAGGTGTAATCAATAGAGCCATTGTCAAAATCAGCAAAATCAGCAAAATCAACATTGAAGTTCGCATCTTCCCAATTCAAATATCTCAAAAGGGTTTTGGCACTGATTGGAGAATAAGGACCCAAATCTTTCATAATACGTTTAAATCTTCTTCTCTTGTGAACATCTGTTTTACTTTTGTAATTTTCAATACCATCAAACACCAATTCATGAATTATAAACTCATTTCTTGCAAAAATGAAAGATTGCCAGATTTCTAATTCACTAGTATTCAATTGATCAACTTTGGAATGGATAATGTCAAGTTCTCTTTGGGTTGCTTTACTGAGATCTTTGGTGTTTTTGAAGTAGCACTTGATCCTTTCCTGAATACTTTTGACTTTTCTCCAACATTTAATAGCTCTTTGTTGCATCAATAAAACTTGAAAATGCATCTCTATTTCAATTAAACGGGTATACTAGGTTTGTATATTGTGGTTATATTCTCAATAATGTGTTTTTACAGATTGCAGTTTGATTTAACCTATATAGAACTGTTATATCAAAAGTTGCTGATACCGTTCTAATTACAAATGTGGTAATATTCTGTTCACAAACCAAAACTGGCGACAAATTTGGGTTGTGACTAATCGTATACAATAAATAGATGAGATATACAATATAAGGGGTACGTAGATCGTGTAATCTAACAAGAATTATCGACTCAACCAATACATTTGAATGAGTAATAATTACAGTTAAGTATATCTAATATATCGCTTTTTAGTACACAGCCAATAAATTGAAGAATTAGATTATCAAGATAATTAATCAAATACGATCCTATAATCGTAATTCTGTATGTGGTGAAACATTGGTCTGGTATTGGAGACTGTCACATTTGGCTATTCAACGCAAAATCGAATCTAAATCAACATCTAATAACAATCATCATATATTGATAGATCTTATAGTTGCTAAGTTTTATAAGGATTAAAAAATTCGTTTCTATTTACATATCATATAATCTAGCTTAAACCCATAGGTTTTACTACTGCTTGAATCCGAATTATGGGACATAGAAATCGACAGTTACCTATCACTTCACTAAAACTCTTGGCGAATACACTCAATTCATATTGATGAATTTGGTGTGCACTATGTGAAGCAATACTATGTTGTTTATAAGGTGCTACTAAGAAAAATTAAGAAAGATTAATCTCAGCAAGATATTAAATCACCCTACAATGGCGTGAAAGAACTAAATTTATTTTACTATAGAAGCTATCGAAGATTCATAATTGCGAATAACTAAAGTAGTTATTTATGGTGGAAACACATTATCTTCCAATGCCCCAACAACATTACCAGTTGGAGAGTAATTGCAAATGATATACTTCTTGTGATTTTGTGCAGAGCAATCTTTATAAGCACATCCCATTTGTGTGGATGATTTCCATACCAATGCTGTGAAATGAGAATATTGATTATGGGTTTCGTAATTATATTCCTCTTCTTCCTTATACCACCTATCTATGACCGCTTTGGAGCCATTATAGTTAACCCCCAAATTTTCTGAAAAGGCTTGAGTTCCGGAATGTTCTAAATTCAAACTACAATCGTACTTGTCAGCATAATTCTGTGCAAATTCATAAGCAGTTTTATTCCATCTCACTGGTGGTGAATGATGTATAGCTCTATATTGGTTCGTTATATCTAAAGCTTCTCTTGAGAATTCGACATCAATTCCTGGACTATCTTGAATTTCAGCGTATATATCGTCTGGCCAAGCACCCGAAGTTGACAGGGAGGTGGATGACGAACTAGTACTTGAGGAGCTAGTGCTTGGAGAGCTAGTGCTGGAAGAGGCAGATGAGCTAGTTGAGGCGATAGAACTTGAGCTTGCAGATGCATTTGAAGCAGGATCAGTTTTCAGGGTAGAAGCTTGTGTCTCTCCCGAATCATCAATGGTGCTAGCATTATCAGTTTTGATCGCTTGATCGAAGGATACGGTGCTACTCGATGGTAGTTCAGTACCATTTGTAGATTCCGGTACATCTCCATCCCCTTTGCTAGCATCAGTGTTAGCACCAGATGCTGTGTTGCTATTTAGTTTGGTACTAGCATCACCTTCAACTGCAGACGCAAGATTTGTTGATACTTGAGGTTTGGTTTCACTATTGACTTCACTACTAGCAGTTGTAACTCTAACTTTATTTACCGTTTCAGTAGCGCTGCTAGTTGTAGTTCCGACTTTATTTTCTTTTCCCTTAATCGAGACCTCTGATTCTGTACATTTGATCTTAGTAGTACCATCTTCAACAGCAACTGAAGCAGGATCGACCAAAGTTGTAGTTCTGCTGCAATAGGTAGTATGATCTCTAGTATGAGTAACTATGATAGAGACAACCTGTGGAGTATAAAGGTTAGCTTTGTCGGTATACACTGTTCTAATGTCATACTCGGTGACATAATGTGTACGCCTGGTTGCTGCTAAGGAAGCGAAACAAAGTAGTATCAATGAAGAGAACAATTGCATTTGAATTTAATTAATTAATAGATTTTATCTAATCCCATTGACCATTTATATAATGTATGTAGCTACATGCTTTAAACCTTAATGTCGACCACCTCATACCTGCCCAATCGGTTAAATAATCCATGAAGTTCATCAAATGTAGCGAATAAATGGCCTTGAAACTTTTAAGGGATTTATTTGTTGATTTTGGGAAATTTTGGTTGAAACAAACCTAGTTAAGCTTAATACAAGGCGCAGGTACATGGAATAAACGAGTAATATTAAGTGGGGACACAGAGCTGACCCGTATTCTTTCACCACATTTGTTTTGATCCACTGTAATTAAGTGGTTGTGCATTATTTGTTCATGTCGCGACTACCCTTTAAAACGCGGTATATGTTCTATCTTCATTTAAAGGTTGATTTAATTGAACCCTGAAACATCTGGAAGCTGATTCACACAAGAATTCATCGTCTCCCTCATAATATGTAAGTATCCGCCCAGTTTCATAGTATTTCTATTGTCATATCTTACGATGATGATTAAATAGAACCAATTAATTTAAAGAATTTTGTGAGAACCTTTCAGATAATACACCGATACCAACCAAAACCATTCAAATTCAAGCCTACCTTGATACTCTTTCTCTAAGCGAGCTCATGATCGCTGACATGTAGACTAGATAGGCAGGCAGAATTTGAATGTAGAGATAATTCTGCTGTAAGTGATCTTACATTAGTCGCGCCGTCAAAAATAAACATATTTTCAGTTAGCCGGAATCTTCAGATCTCGTTAAAGTTCGGCACATCAAAATACTTCTACTTAGTTACTTCTATCTTCTGTTTTGATACATACCAGTTGGCCAAAACTTGCCTTTTGCGAAATCGTGATCTTTTCGTGCAGAATGTTTGATAGTTCTAAGCCTTAATTTACAAACGTCATCTGAAATCATTCCACATTCTTCACATCAATTCCGCAATCTTGTGTGTATCGATCCTGGGATAACAAATTGTGGATGAAGGTATATATTACAGTCGAATGGATATGCTGCGGCAACATTCTTACCCATTGCTATGGGGTTGTAATCAAACATAAATGTCTCCTATACGTTCAACTACATTATTCACGAACTTAACACGTTAATAATATTATAATCCCTACATAACTATGTCGTTATAAACTATCCCTTTTGTCACTCTGTCCACTCTTTTGGATAGAGTCACTAGAATATCTAGCGTCTTCTTCACGGAATACGTCTTCTTCAGTTAAAAATGGTTGCTCAAAATCAAGATGTAATTCATCTAATAAACAACAGTAACTCCACATAGACAAGAAAACTGCAAGGTATTCCATGGTGACTTCCATAGTATATTCAAATACTACGAAAGTATGTTGATTCGAGTATATGCTCATCTTGGGAATAAAAACACTCAAGACCCCATATACCCCCCGAACGACCAATAACGTTGAAATGATGAAAGTAGCTATGATTGAAAAAGTCAAGTCGAAATTCTGATTGGTAGCAATAGTATAAGAAGTCATTACAAACACTGTTGCCGTTTGTCCTAAGAAGATTGCTTGCCCAATAGTCTTTAAGATCTTGGAAATATCCACCATTGATTGATGCTGACCTAATTCACCTAATGGGTAATTGACAAGGATTACAGAAGCAGCAATATTGCATGCAAGTGAAATAACTATGGATGAGAATACCGACACCTTTAAGATTAAGAAGAATAAATGTTTATGTGGGTCTCGTTTTTTGCTAAATTGTGCAGCTTCACCCATTTGACCATTTGATTTGAATAAAAAGCAAAATCCAGCCATAATTAAAGGTATGGCTGCATTACTGTTGAAGATGGTATAAACACAAACCAATTTTGGTTCGAATCCTCGTTTAGCGATCAATACACCCATTATTTGACCAATAAGCTTCATTGTGGCATGAACTTGGGTGAACATCATCAATTTTGTGAACACAAAACCACCATTCAAGAAGTTAAGACCTATGAATAAGGTATAAAGTGCTATGTAAATAGAACTTGCTATGCCCAAGTTGGTGTGTTCGAAAATAGCCATTTTATTTTTTGGAATATATTTGAAATGGTATAATAAAGATAATGATTTTATAAAAATGGAGGGTATAATTTAGATTATTATATAGTTGGCCATGAAGGGTGAAAAATAGTCAAATTACCATTTGCACCCTCTAATAATACTTGCATGAACAACAATCTGTTTCCATTGTTCAATTCCCATTGTTCTGCGAGATAGATCAATACATTTATCCTAATGTAGATGCATTCGATATTTTTTACAAAAGGAATCTCCAGGACAGTTATTGTTGCCGGGTCTAATCAATTAGATGCATATCCGCATCTTTGTAGTTGCGGATTTGTGAAGAAGAAAAGTAAGTAGTTACCAATCATAAAATCTAACGAAAGCAGTTGGTAAAAGGGGTTTAAAGGGACCAATACATTATTAGATAACCAGATGATAAATCTCGTTTCCAGCAATATACTGCCACAGGTTAGGTTATAGTAGCCAAGTTATTTTTGGGTACCCGGATCAGCCTTTGTGACTTCGTCAAGTGATGCGCATATGTGGCCATTGTCTTAGTTTTTGTGCGTCATTAGTTGTTGAGTAGTTAAGTGTCAGAGTTAAGATAATCCTTCACACCTTAGATATTAAATAGATCTATGTCTGTATTCAGATGTAAGAACCCGCCAAAATAACCGTTTTGAAAACGGTCTCATATTTTAGAAGTTATTTACCGAAGAGTGAATTTATTATACGCAAATTAAATTTCTACTATGAGCTATCTTACGGGTCCAAGTATTCTAATGCTCCCCCGTGGAAGGATCTATTTTTGAAACTTGAATAATTTGGCCGTTTTTAGAAATTATTGTCGAATAAAATCCATTGTTCCTTAATTAGACGCGTCATATCCCAGGCGATCGAAGTGAAACGACGATATGAAGGAACAAAGGAAGGGGTTAAGTACAAAGTGCTTGGGAGTAAGGTGCAATCGATATGTTACAATGCATTCCATTAATTAAAATATGACTCTCGCGAGTAATTGCTATATAATAATAATAATTGATTGCTTCTATTGATGCCCATCAGTCTTTCGTCTAGAGTTGTATTATTTGGGGGATGGTATTTTTTCTGTTACGTAATCGCTATATTAGAAATTATTTAGTAATAGAAACAACCTAAGAGTAAATATAATTATCAAATATAAAATGGTCTATTCAATCAAGTAGATGTGATCTTTGTTGATGAAAGTGAATATTAGAAAAGTGAACCATTCCTTCTACCCTATTTGTTCAATGTTCTTCTTAAACCCAATAGCAAAACAATCTTTACAATCTTGTTTTAAATATCACGTGACTGAAAATTTTGAGATGAGGTACAGTATAATTGATTTGACTCTATAGGAAGGTAGTTGATTAGCAACAGTTACCATGTCCAATTTCAAATCCTCTGAATTCGTAGGAGATTCTGATTCTGATGATGAAGATTATCAATTCCAACCACCAAAGCATTATAATAAATTATCTGGTCAAAGTAAATTTCCTCAGGAGTTAAACAATAAAGAAGTATGGTTGATCAAAGTACCTAAGGGTTTCCCAATCAAGAAATTAAACAATTTGCCAGTTTCTTTTACTTCCACAGCTATAGAAAATGGTCCTCAAAAAGTCACAATTAATGAATCCTCATATCAAGTAAATGAGGAATTATTGAATTCAGAAGATACTACAAACAACAAATACAGTATATTAGTCAACAAGGGGAAATATGTTTCATTCAAATCTCCTATAGAGAGATTTTACAATATTAGAGAATCTATAGAGATTCCCGAAATCAATTATGATAAAGTAGTGAAAAGTAGAAAGAATGTTAAGAAAATCAATAACTTAAGAATGAGACATTTCCCTACTGGTTATTCTGCTGACGATTTCGAAGAGGCTAAACCAACTCAAAATGATGATGATGGTAAAATTACTAAAAAACAAAAGGTAGTTGAAAATGATTCTGAAGAAAAGGTCGATAAAAAGGAAAAGAAGGATAAGAAACTGAAGAAGGAAAAGAAGGATAAAAAGGAAAAGAAAAAGAAAGCTGATTAAACAGGTTTCTATTAACATTTTCTGAAAGTTATCAATTTTTCGCTCTACTCCAATCTAGATTGATATCAGTACGGGTGAATATCTAAGTATTTACTGAATTGCTAGTATCTCCTGTAATCATATAGTCTTATTTAGTACTCTACACCCCATTTGCATTATATTCAATACACATTTCTCATCGAAAAAAAATCACTGCCAACCATCATTTGATAGATACACTGTACTAACATGGGTAATAGTGCCTCTAAGCAACGTCAACTAGGGCTGCAAGTATCCAAAGGAGCGAGTGAAACTATCAATAGAACAAAAAATTTGAAACAATTGCCACCCCAAGAATTACGTGATAGATTTGAACAACAAGCTTCAGAACCTAAACCATCAACCAATATCAAATTCGATGCAACTGCATTGAAGAAAACACTTGATGGTAAACATCAAGTTATACCGGAAGGTAAAGATGGGTTTGATCCCCAAGTCGAAGGTACTTCTACATATGACACTGATTTTTTAAAATCAATCAATCATCTTGGGAAACAAATCCAAACAGTGGAAGTGAAACAGAATTTCAATAGGAATGCATTGCCATTAAGGCAATTAAGACAAAGGAAAGATTTGTTTGCAGCTGGGGAAAAGAATAAACTTGATTCTGAACATGATAATTCAACAATACATCCACAAACCTTGAGCTCGATTTTGAATGACATTCATGATCCTAGAATGAGTGAAGATAGAATTATGGCGAACTACAAGATAGATAAAGAATTCATGGCGAAGTTGAGTCGATTTAGAGTCGCAAAGAATGTTGTATTGATGGATGAAAAGACTAAAGGTGATGAAATAGGACATAAGACCAATGTAGCTAGATCTCCAGAGTATACAGATGAATATTCCGATGCTAATGTTAGTGAAGAAGGACATATTGCCCGCCCCAAGTTGAGTAAATTAAAGCAAAGGATCAGTATGGATGATTAGTGGTCGGATTAGGTTTAATCGCTTGATTTTCATGTAATAGGTAAATAAAAATTGTATATAAACTATCATAAAAGCAATCACTATTGTAACAACTGGGTGCGATTCGGATATGAAAATGAAACTTGCGTACGTAAATTTGTAACCAACTTTTCTTTTTGTTAATTATGTCAATTGCCAGGATGACAGAGAAGGAAATCGTCCCATTTCTTTCTAAATTTGCTGCTTGTGATGTATCAGATGCTTTGAATAAATTTGGGGTTGCTGATGGTGGGTTTATTCCCAATCTTATAAACCAATCCCCGGTTGTGGGGAAGAGTTCCGCAGTCGGTAAAGCCTACACTGTTTTGTACGCCCCTAAATCAGACCCAAGACCAGCGGTAACTCAGGCTTACATAGATTCTGTACCTAAGGATAGTTTTGTTGTCATTGGTTTGCCCATTGAGTGTCAACTTACATCAGCGCCATATGTCAAGGTGAACAATGCGCTCTATGGTGGATTAATGTCTACTAGAGCTCAGTATAGTAAAGCCAATGGATCTGTGATATTGGGGAGAATCCGTGATTTGGATGAACATAATGATTTACAATACCCAGTGTGGTCGTATGGAGTAGGAACCAGTGCACCTGGACCATTAGTGAAAGTAGTTGGGATAAATGTTCCTTTGGAGGTGAAAGTAGTTGGTGTAGAAAAAGATACAATTTTAAAAATCAATCCTGGAGATTATATTATAGGAGATAAAAATGGAATAGTGAGGTTGGAAGATAATGATCAGTTGGGATCCGTGTTGGAGTATATCCCCAAGAGAGTAGATGCAGATATTAATGTGAGTAAAGATATTAAAAAAGGAAGACCTGCAGCAGAAGCACAAAAGTATTGGAGAGGAAAGATTTAAGAAGTAGTTGTTAGTTATTGTTTATAAGAATGTGTTCTGTTATAAGTATATATATATATATATTGTAGAATTATTGTAAAAAAATAAAATCTGAAATCGGCTGATGTCATGTGATCAGGTTGTGTGGGGGCCCATTCTACAACCAAAGATTGACACTGCTCTTAACACACAGTTGATAGATATCAGGTAGTATGCCATTAACATTGAATATGAATCAGGTTTCTAATGGTATTGATTACATGGATTTATCTGAACTACGAGTATCTTTAATTGGAAACAAAGACTTGAAATTCAAGTTGGTGGGTGATGTCAGATTCATACGCTTACTTGTAGATCAGTTCAAAGCAGACATTAACCAACTACCAAATGCTAACAATACCCATTTGGATGATTTAAATAAGCAAGCAGTCATTATTAACATATTGGTAAGCTTCATTACGGAAGTCAATACTAATAAATTCGACAATATTACGGTTAGTTTGAAGATATTCGAAGAAACTATCAATCCAATAATCAGGCTTCTTAATTACTTTATAAAACACATTCAGGTTTCTGGGGATGCAGGTAAAATGGAACTGTTGATCAATAGTGGGTTGGATACTCTATTAGGCTTATCTAATATCAGGAACCATCCTATTGAAGTGGCGCCACTTTTAAGATTCGTCACAACTTTATTGATAATCTCCCAAGGTGATAGTTTACAATCAATATTATTCAAACTGTTAAAGTTAATACCACTATTACTAGTTAATGATCTAGATTTAGCACCATTAACTACAGCTTTATTTTCACGGTTAAATAAGATATGCGGAATTATCATACATACCCATTTGCCAAACATGGATATTCATCAACTTACTAAATTGGCTTTTGATGACAACCTACCTAATATTGAGATGAATGAGTATATTCTATCATATAATGTAAATATCCAGTTGCTCATTCAATTGATTACTGCTTCGGCACAATTGCTTCAGCGAGTGAAACCTCCTCCAGGATCAAAAGATGCAAATGACCAAGACTATTTTAGTGAAAGGGATGGTGATTTATCAATCAGGACATACATTGCGTTACTCCTTCTAATCAAGTATGATGATAATTTTATAAGCGTCAACGCTTTGAACCTCATCTGCTTCTATCTAGCAAGTCGCCAAGCTTCAAAGAAATTCATGTATAATAATTATAGAAAGTTGATTCCAAGAATTGTTGATTTACTCGACTTGGATTTTCAAAATAACTCATTATCCGAAGAAGTCGACTTGCCATTACATTTGTTGTCACCGATAAAAATCGCTTCTGATTATTGTTTACAATACCCTCTATTCAGCGATGAATTCAAACGGGCCAATATTGACTTGAAACTAGTCCAGAAATTACAAACCGATTACAAGTCAAATCAACTTTTTAAATTATTGAGTGATTTGAAAAGTTGTAGTAACCATGGTGGGAAATTGACTGACTTCACTGGATTGATTTCATTGCATAGACAAGATAATTGCCTCTTGGGGGATGTGCTCCTTTTGTTAAGTGTTTATACTGGTAACAATGAGGCCCACAGACAAAGATTTGTAAAGAGCAATCTGGATAGTAACGTCGTCCCCCAAATTTTGTTTGAACTAGTTGACATCTACTTGTTTCTTCTCAATCAATTGCATCTTGTTTACAAGATTGTAATCAAACATAAAACAAAAGTTAAGATTATTTCCAAGGAAGATTTGCATTGGGTAGGTAAGAACTTGGGTATTATCATTAATTTACTTGAGAATAATACATTCACGACCTGTTTGTATTTAATGCGATCATTATCCAGATCAATCGCTACTTCGAGAACTTTTTTCGTGGAATGTAATTCATTCAAAAGTTTTATTATACCTTCGGGAACTAAAGATTTGACAGGAGGGTTGATAACTGGCTTCTTACAAATAATAAAATGTTTTGAAACCTCAAAACAAGTCTTAAATTATTTTTATCAATCAGCGAGTACAAATAATGATTATAGAGTACAAGTTGAAAATGAATCTATTATTTTAGGGATTATTGCCAATCTCATACAAGACGGAAGTTCGTTTACTTTTAATATAGTGAACTACGACAATTTTTTCAATAGTTTATCTACTATCTACAAAGGTGACACCACAGCCAGTTCATCGGAGTTGCAGGAAATCCAAGAGAATACTATTCAATTGAATGTTTTGCAAATACTAAGAAATTTTGTGGGTATTGAAACCAATGAGAACAAAATGGAGCTATTCAATCACTTTCCCTTATCATCGATTATATATAAAGCTGCTTTTGGTTTATTGAATGAAACAGTGTCACCGGAAGTAGAACCTTTAAGGATTGACCAGAAATTGGTTGCTATAGATATTTTGAGAAATACTACAGCTGGATCAGAAAAATTATGTGATGAAATCGTATTTGCATATGAACAAAATTTTGTAAATGAACATCATGTCCTTCCTCAAAAATGGTTTGAATTTGTAATTTTGAATATCACCAATGTTAAATTGTTTGATGAAGGGTTAGTTGGAAGTGCTTTTGATGATCCAGATTTCATGGTAAGATTATTAGCTAACGAGAAATATTGCAAAATGGTTGCCTCATTGAATTATATTGAAAATCACAAATACACAAAACAGCAGATAGGCAAGAGGCAATTTCCCCCAGATCGATTGTTAAGTTTATGGTTACAATTTCTTAATTTCGAATTTTCTGAAGCAATACTCAGCGATTTCACCCGTAACACCAAAGCTATGCTAACCAATAATCTAAATGATATCAAAATATCAATTATTTGGATAATTATTAACTTGACAATGAAAAACTCTAGTTATGGTTTGACTATGAGCAACCAAACTAATTATAATTTGTTTGACACTATTCAGTCACCTCCCGTTCCGTTGCCGATTAATTCGCAAAGGATTACCATTGATGAGTCGGTTGAACCACCATTAGTTTTTAGCGATGCAGTTGATGATTTACCAGTGCAAGATAGAGCTAAAATTCTACAGACGCAAGGATTTCTTGAAGTTATTACGAATTTGATAAGTAGCTATAACAATGATGGTGGCGACGATATCACAAGTGAATTTGGTTTTGTGCCCAAGTGTTTCAGCATTCAGAATAGTTATGATTTATTAGAAAGGTTGAAAAATGCTAGAGACCAATTAACGGGGCTTTTGAATGGTACCAATAGACGAAGAAGCAGTAGTCGTTTACAAAGACCTAGTGTCACTGAACGCGATAGTAGTAATAGTGAAAACTCAAATGCATCTAGAAGGGACGAGGGCGGCGATAATAACAACGCCAGTGGAACTGGTAATACTAGAGGTGGTGCATCAACTAGAGGCGATTATGGACCAGATGTCAATCGGGGAGGTGAGGGTTATGGTTATGAGAGCGAGGCCGATGACAACGACGATTACGATGGAGATGAGTTGATGGATCAAATTGTGGAAGAGCTTGAAGAGACCAGGGATATATGGATTTAGTCTGATCAAAATTATCGGATAGCCAGAGCCTTTACTATCAAGTACCCGGTTCATCGAGTTACAACTAATGCAAGATCCGATGGATCAAAGTATATGTTGAACCTGCACTAAAAATAATTTCATATGTGCATCGTTAAAAAAGAAATTCATGAAAATGAGGCATTTCTATGGTAGCATCCGTCTACGTTATACCGGTCCAAACGGCTTGTTGTGCTGCAGAGATGAGTTGGTCTTGTTGGGATGATATCATTGAAAAAGAGTTGAGTTGGGAAGACGTAGTAGATAAGAGAATATGTAGTATTGTCGTGTAACTTGACGTAATTGTCAGTAATATTTATATTTGTAATGAATCCCTGACTAAAATCCTATAGAACTTAAGTGCCAAGGGTTATCTCTCGGCCTATTCAATGCCTCTTGTTACTTGGTCTGAAAATCTTTTCGGCGGTATAAAAAAAAACGGTTGAAAATTTTGTTACCTGCAGGAATTGACGTCAAAAGTTGAACAAGGTTTAAAAAAAAAACCAATTTAAGTGATACTGTTGTTTTACTGGCAGAATACTACTAATTCATCAGTATTGATTATAATTTACATATAGCTGGCTATTAAATTCACTTGTTCCATAAGGTTAACTACTTTCTGTTATTTGCTACTGAATTTCCGCTTTTAAAAACTGAGTATTAAACTATTAATCGTTGCTATTACAGTTAGAGACATTCCACATAGTTGAGATCACCTAATAGACTGACTTTATTTCATTCATATTAATTTTAATAGCATTATTATTTATCGCAGTGCATTATCTTTCGTTTATTCCATAATGACTTCCATCAATCATAACGATACACCCACAGGTAATTCAAACGAAGCTCAGGTAGACTATAAGCAAGATTCAAAAGATCAGAGCCTTCACTCTACAACTTCGCGACAAGATACCGTATCTTCGAGACATTCTGGTAAAGATACTACAACTAAAGGCAAATATACATTGAACGATTTCCAAATTTTGAGAACCTTGGGTAC
>JAXQKE010000030.1:106040-156040 GCA_037042355.1 Candida sp. Y128-05E | reverse complement strand
AGCTGCTAAGAGCGAGACCGAGTAGTGTAGTGGGAGACCATACGCGAAACTCTCGTGCTGCAATCTTTTTTTTTTTTTCTGCGCCTAAGCTGATTTTTACTACCTCCATT
This sequence comes from Candida sp. Y128-05E, assembly GCA_037042355.1. Taxonomy (NCBI): domain Eukaryota; kingdom Fungi; phylum Ascomycota; class Pichiomycetes; order Serinales; family Debaryomycetaceae; genus Candida; species Candida sp. Y128-05E. Next base: position 155,930 of record JAXQKE010000030.1, on the reverse strand, counting down.
AACATGTTTTTTTCTGTGGTGGCCCATCATACTAATGTGACCACTGTAGTCTATACAACTCTGGCTATCCACTGGTATCTCTGTAAGGTTGATTTAATAGGTTTTAAGAGTTCACGTGACATCTTCCACATGCTTAATCAGTTTAATCCAAAATGAACCTTCCTCCTACCCACGTATCTCCCTAACCCTACCGCCATGTCTCCCTACACGGTTAATTAGCACTGGACAATTTCCAAAACTTAACTTTATAAGTCTTGTATATTCTAAATCAATCTTTCTCTATCAAACTATGTACATTATAAAGATAGGCCTTTTAAATAAACAATTCATTCATTTATAAATATGCTTGACATTTCATATTAACTTCTATTTTGGTTGAATTTCTCGTGTTACGTGGCACAAATAATACTACCGCGAGTCACTTACTTCAACCACAAGTGCTCGCTAACTTTACGACCGCGCAGACTAAATATTTCTCATCTTTATTTTTTAAATTTTTCTCAATCTTTTCCTCCTTGAGTTACCCGGACAAGGGGGTATAGATACAATCTAAAGAAAAAGTGGAACCTTTGATCCCCATTAACATTTTGTATTGGCACTACCATTCTTTATCACAACTAAATTTACCAGGCTTAACTAGTGATGGCAAATATTGAGTGTGTTCACATAAAATAATCAGTCAATCACGTTAAAGACTTATAGGAGTGCCATATTTTGACTCGATGGTGTGAATTACCTCTCAACCTGGTGGAGAATACTAGATATGCCTCAAGCAAAGATGATACTTTCCTTTTCAATTAGTTGTATACAATTTAATTTACATAAAGGGTACTAATGGTTATTGTTCTGTTGTAGATCAGATCATGCCAAATCGACAATATTTCTTGACGATTGTTATGGTGAAGATCTTTTCATGTTTCTATTATTATGCCTTAGGCTGGATCCTTTTATTTGTTTTGCTTGTGTAGCATAAAATTGAGTGTATCCCAATATATTTCATTTACCTATAGGCAACTTTAAAACTACTGGGGTGATAATTTAAAAGCAACCTTTAGTAAGAACCACGAAAATGCCAATTCGCCGGTATCTCTACCTAGTGCTTTCAAGGTAAGTATATCTAATTATGGAGCCCCAGGTGACACAAATCTTAATTGGAAGACATTCAATTGAGGGTTATCCAGTACTTGTCTGGGACCGCGATGTAACATGATAAATCCATTACTAGTTGAAACACAATGGCTAACAATGGTCTACCAGATTCATCGTATAAAACCCAGCAACTTTGGAGCCAGCCCCAAAACACACAAAGCAGCCAAAATTTTTGAGCAACAAAAGACCGAAGAATTTTTCAATAATCTAGGCGTTAGAATTATTGGACAAAATAGATACTTAGCTACGATCGACTAAGACTAATGTTTATTTAGCAAATATATACGGCGTGTACTATATTCAACCTATTTTTGCTCGTGAAGAAATATTTCATTTCTTCATCTTCTTTGCTTATGAGTATCACAATGGTGTGCGGGTAATGTTATTATAATTTGCAGATAGGGTTATCTACATTATTGACAGAATTACCAACCGATAATACTGAAATATTAATAACTGCAATCAAAACCGATGGTAAACCCGAGATACCACCATTGAAAAAGGGAATAATGAAGGGAGAAGCTAGGAAATCGAATGGAGTTCCTAATCTACTATCGGTTTGAGGAACCAAGAAACCAACTAACGTTAACGTAATGACAAATAACGTAATTCTCCAAATCAATTGTTTGATTGCAGATTGCTTGGTATATCTGGGATTTTGCGATTCTGCCATTCCCAACCCTACTAATCCAGTACCAGCAAACTCAAAACCAGTCGTGAAGCTTCTTGCTGTTTTTCCATATAAATATCTATATTGTTTTTATAATAATATATAAAATAAATACAATATAAAATAATATAAAAGGTTTATTTGTAATTAATCACAATAATTAATGATAATAAATGACTTTATAATTTAAATGTATAATGCCGAAAGTAAATATTTAGGGGGATCTATATAGAGTATATTTTTTATTTTAAATCCTTATTAGATATATTTATACATTTCTGGATAACGATCTTATATATGAATTTTATTTTTAATACTTTATATTTATTAGGATCAGTACAATCACCATTTAATTGACCATAAGTTTTAAATAAACAATAATTACTTTATTGATTTAAAGAATAATAATGATTGAATAGTTTTCTTAATAAGTGTATTATATAGAATAAGATAATTTTAATAATATATGTATATTAATATTTATTAATATACAAGACGTTTAGGGCGTTATAAATATATAGAAATTTATACCACCCTCTTTAAACCTATGGAATAAAACACCCGGGTTGTGACAATACCTACCACAAAATTAACCGCCTCCCCCGTCACAAATTCAAAAAAGACAAGACTAATGACGGCGGCAACTTGGATGAATAAATAATCAATTCGGCTTCACTATAACCTCTTAGACAAAAGAATTGAATGATTACAACCAAGTTGTAGAAAGTGTCACCTGCGCCACCGTCAATATTGTTGTTTGCCGGTATCATATTTTTATCACTAATCCCAACGGTAAAACAATCAACCAATTTATGAGTAATTCCAAGCCATAGAAAAGCCCCAAGAAGAATAAATAAAAAGAATATTGTAAGTTACAAGTGTACCCGTTACCGGGAAGGTTTGTTTGTTTTATGTATTTGTTTAGATTATTGAATAACTTTTGATTAATTAGGTTTTGATCCATTAATCAATAGTTTCTTCAACATGGATTATTTTGAATTTAAACGCCAGTCTCCAGTTCTTTTGTTACCTATATCAACTCCTGATACAACATATCTGCTGTTATCCTTTTTGTTCCTTCATAAACCATCATTTAATTAGACAATATCCAAATCTGACGACTGTTGGATTTATGTGATAAGTTGGCATTCTGTTTCCTCTCTCGTTTCGTAAACTCGAAAGCTTGGAAATGGTACTTGTCATCATTCATGCGAGGCCAATATAATGGATTGTATTCCAACATACAAGTGCCAAAAGTCGTAACCAAGCCATTTATCCAGGATTAATCATTATGAATTTCAAACGATCCTCTAACAAGTGCACAGTACAGAAAATCATAGAAACAATCAAAAACTAAGCGATAACAATCGCGGTCAACCCACCATGTTTGAAAACTTTCCCCAAACCAATAAACATCCCAGTAATAATAGAACCACCGGTAGCAATCATTTGCAAATGTCTATTTTTAAATGATCTTGATAACGGATAATATATCGTCATTACAGCAACTCTCTCTGCTTCAGTCAATTTGGAATCCTAACCCACTTCTTCTGTGTCGAAACGCAAGAATCTTTGAAAACACGGCAAACCCGGTCAGTTATGGTTTAGTATTTTGTTTTTCGAAAGCATCAACTAGAACACCGCCATTCCTAGTATCACTACTAAGCTCGATAGATCTAATGTAATTTAGTCACTTTTCTGGTATGATCAGGTATAACAAACTATTGGAAGACTCTTTCCAGCTCATTGGGGTTGTCGTTGGTGGTTCCTAGTAATTTTATAGATGAGCCCAATAAAATATTTTTTGAAAAACCAGATTATTTTATCACCCAAGTAAAAAATAATTGAGAACTTAGCTTAAAGTGACGTACATAAATTTTCATTTTATTTTTCCAAAAAAAAATATATTCCATTTGCGATTTTGTTGCGCAGTGGGGAATCGAAACGGTATTTTTATTTTTCATATAATTTTGATATTTACTAAGAAGAAAACAATCAAAATTAATTGGAATGTACCCAAACACTCATAAATATTCATTTTCAACTAAATCCAATTACTTCAGGTTAATTTATTGTATTATTTTTTTCAAGGCGTTTGATTCAGCTTTTGCAAATACTACCATTTTATAATAATTTTGGAAATATGGTTTAGAAATCATAAATTTATAAGTTATGAAAAAAATGAAATAATTAGAGATGTGTTCATCATACCTGGAACAATCCATTATCAAAAATGAGTAGTAATAGTTAGATTTATGGAAAGTACTTTATTAAGTTCAATAAGTTGAGTAAAAAGGAAGCAACATCACGTGTAAAATCACGAGTTTGAAAAATTAGTTTAGAACACTAAATGACACGGAATATTCTTTTTTACAAGGGTGATGCGGTGGCTCAATGGTAGAGCTTTCGACTCCAAATCGAAGGGTTGCAGGTTCAATTCCTGTCCGTGTCAATTCCTTTATTTTTTTGCATTTTCTTTGTACGGGTTATTCCTAATGATTCGTTACTGGGAACACGTATCTCTGGGTTTTTGGAATTGTTTTGTTGATTAACGTTACCTTAATTTTTCTATCATTCCCCTTGCTGATTCCAACATTTACTTAATCTATTTCTGTTTGAATATGCAATATTGAATGTTTTGCGTTCCTTTATTTAGAAGAGAACACGTCAAATTTATGGTAGGTAATATATAATTATTTGCTCACAAATGTGACTAGCTAAAGCTTCCATGTCATATATAATGGGTGTAATTGGAATTAAACTATTTCTTTACAAAGTTGAAATTAAAGTTGTATTGCTACATAAACTGATATGTATACATATATATATTAACCAACCTTAGATCTCATTAGATCAATCCACTTAAAGTCAACTTCTCCAAAAATGGAGGCAAGTCTTCTTTACGAATTTCGATTATTGAACTTTCAAAACTATCAATCCTAACTTTTGCACCGGAATCATCTGATAGACGTTTGAATGCAACACTGAACGTATTTAATCTTGTTGTGACGGTTCCTTGCATCCCATTTCCATTTTGTGATTTTTGGGCTAATTTTGCTCTAGTTGAATTATCCATATCCCGTGGATACCTAGGTGCCAATCCAATAACTAAATATGTATCACTATTGGAATCAAATGAGGCCAATACCAATGGTTTTAACGATGTACTGTTGTTAATGAAATCTAACTCAGTAAGATTTTCCATAATCCAGGATCCTAATTTCGCTAACATTAATGGATTATTGAAAATAACCAAATCTGGAATGGCTCCATCATTTAGAACACATAAACGATATAATCTCAAATTCTTTATCAATTTTCTATCCAAAATAGACATACCGGTCTTGAATATGATCTGCTGAATCAGTTTAGCATGGTCCAAACCTTCCATGAGTAATTCAAATCCCTTGGTTTTTTTGAGAGTAGAATTTGCTGTATAGCTGTTAGATGTTGAAATAGCGGTGTTCATGTTCAACGCATCCCACGAAGCCCAAAAGTTATTGATCCATATTTTCTCTTTTCGATCAATATTATGCTGAATTCTCTCCTCACTTCCTAACAGTTCGAAATCGACATTGTCATCCTCCAGTCGACCACTCCCAATAAATCGTTTGTCTAGTTCCAAGAGTGCTGTTAATGACTCTACACATTCCATTGCAGACAATTGGGCTGTGAATCCAAAAGTTCGAATAAAACCATCTCTCACAATTCCTTCTAGACCATACATTGGCAAATATTTACCGAAAATGAACGGAAGTTGTTTCTTCACCCGCATATCCATATAGAGCCACTTTTGCTGGGCAATAGCCAAGGACACACCCATTTTAGCAAACATTTTATGCAACTTCTTCTTCCCATCCTCTGTCCATAAGTTCAACTTGGAATTGACATGCGATGAATAAAAGAATGAATCATACAAATTCCAATGGCGTAGCAAAAACAAATGATAATCACGTTCTATATTTAATGTTGTGGTATCAGCAGTTCTTTTATTAGGATCTTCTCCTCTTGGAATTGACGGTTTCAAACGTAGCACTTCTTCCTTCAATAAAGGTTGTAATTTATCATAAATCTCTGGATATTGACTGTCTAATGCTGAAGTACCAATTATGGTCAACCATATATTATCTAAATTGGTTTCCCCAATAGTTGAAAGTAATGCATAAATTGTAGCTGTGGTTGATGTTATAACAGTTGTACCCTGGTTATAATAATCATGTATTGTATCTTGTAGTTTATTTTTCGCTTGTTTAGCTTCTTTTAGTAATCGTCTTCGTTTTGATTCTTGAATTTCCTTTTTCCTAGTAACAGTATCTTCATCATCAAAATCGTTTATTACATCATCCTCATCATCATCGTCCTCATATATTTCATTGTCTTCTTCAGTAGAATAATCATCAGAATTATCTTCTTCGGGATAGTTTTCAACCAAATTTCTATAAGCCGATTGCTCCTGTTTCAAATTTGCATCTATATAACCATCATCGAAACAGACAATCATTTGTGACCCGAAGATATTTTCAAGATTCCATGGTCTGCGGCCATCAATGATGTAAATTTTCCTTCTGAAATTTAGGCTGTTAGCAGTTTTATTGATATCATCGTCATTTGCATGAACTCCATTCTCTAAAACATAATCTTCAGGATTGATTTCCAAGAAATTCTCTATATCCAATAAAGCTCCACATCCAATAAGTATAACACTAGTAACATCATAGTCTACCTTCAGGTAATTCGCCTTCAAATCACTATAACCAACCACGGGTATTAATTGATATTGGATTAATTCTTTTCGTAATATTATACTTAGTATTTTGGCAGAGCATATAGCATCGACATTCAAACAAGAAACAAATATAATCAACTTACACGTCGAATGAGACAACGAGTTTCGTCTTATTTCCAGGAATGTCAGCGCATATTGTGGGGGCGTTATGTACATCTCTTGTTCCCACCAATATGTGTTGGTTAAGTTTGGTGATTATTTATTACTGAGCACGCGCTAAATGAAATTGAAAATTCATCGACGCGTAATTCTCAAAAATTGTTTTGATAAAAAAAAGAATAAAAGAGACAGAGACTATTCAACGGCTAGAGCTGGTAGTAGCGTATAACGCCTTCAATATATAGGTTGAATTATGATGGAATTAGAGAGAATTTGAATTTTAACATGATCAAGATTTTTTTGATCTAGCTTACATTTCAACGACTATGGATATAATAATACCAAGCTGAGAAACGACTTCCTCTCATTACCTTATTTCTCACTTATTATACATTTTTGAAGACAACAGCTGTTTAACTTGCATTGGCCAATCATCACGACATTTTAAAAGACGACATTTTTCCTAATATGGACGATTGATTTGTCCGCATAATATCTAATGAATTTTCTTGAGATAAATAATGGGCGTGTGGCGTAGTTGGTAGCGCGTTCCCTTAGCATGGGAAAGGTCATGAGTTCGATTCTTATCTCGTCCATTTATTATTTTTTTGCATTCTATTAATGAAATTTGTCACAATAGATGTCAGCCACTGCAAACAGAGGGGTATAGCTCCTTTTTATCCTTTCGACAATTTAATCTGGTTCATCATGTCATTGATTTCCAGAGGTCAGAGACATTGTATGCCAAAGGGAGATTGAAGGGAGTTGGGTGTGTTGTAGAATTCAAGGAGGTTTTAAAATAGAGCTAAAGCATGATTGCATATTGTTTTTTGGTATATTCGGACCACAACGGAGAAAGTAAAAAGTGTTTATGTAAAGATTAATTGTACACCTTAAATTAAAAAATAAAAACCACCCTATTAAATATCCGCTGATAAACAATCGTATTCATTCAACAATTTTGAATACTTAGTAGAGTAAAAATAGAGTTGTAAGCAAAGTACTAGAAATGATTCGTCATCATATCCTTAAACCAAGAAAACGCAATTAGCAATCAGTGCGCATATCTTAGAGACGGCTGTGGGGGCAACCTATGACATAACCTTGTGTACCCAAGCGTTTAATAATCTCTCCGAAAAAATGCTTGGTTGCATCCCCTCCATAATTTTAGAAATGTGTATGTTTTGGTATCAATCACAGATATCAAGCGAGATGCTAATGTTTCGATAGGCTAGATCTTAGATCCATTGATGACGCGGAGTCTCAATAGCCAATTAACTCTATTGAGAATGTACCCCATGTATTATATGGGGTTAATGCGTTCACCTCCAGATCGAATGATTGTCAATCGGTCATGGGTTGCGGATCCTCCACATTTTCTTGAGGATCCCCCAAATCAAGGGAAAAATGGGGGATATTTGGGGGATATTTGGGGGATATTGGGGGATTTGATGGTGTGCGATGGAAAAAAATTAGATTTCCAGCATTGATGTAAGATTAGTGTTTAAACATATAATTTTAAAGTTGTGGGGTGCACTTAGATTGATCCACGTCTATATAAACAGACGATTACCTTGTACTTTCTAAAAATTTCATTAAATCAAATCGGTTCAGTGAAAGTGATATGAGTCTTTCATTATCAAGTATGGACAAACCACATGATTCATTCAGTGAATCTGTTGAAGATGACATAGTCTTCCACAATACCAATACAAAGCCAGAAAAGAAGTCTAAGCTTAGGTTCAAGAATATGTTTGAAAGGGTTGAAGATAGACCTACACCAAAAGCTGTTTATAATTGGAGAGTTTATTCGACAGCGATCATGGCATCAGCTGCTGCTATCATTATTGGTTATGATGGTGGTTTCATAGGTGGAACCATTGCACTTGATTCATTCAAGGAAGAGTTCGGTTTAACCGTAAACAATAGTCATTCTGAAGATATTATTTCAAATGTTATTTCTGTTTTCCATGCTGGTTGTTTTTTTGGTGCATTATTCTCCTACCCATGTAGTTACTACTTTGGTAGAAGACTCCCTTTGATTTTTGCTGCTGTTTTAATTACTGTTGGTTCTGCCATTATGTTGGCTGCAAATTCTACAATCGGATTGGGTCCAATTTATGCTGGTCGGGTATTAGCAGGTATTGCAGTTGGTATGTCGACAAATTTAACTGTGGTTTACATATCAGAAATAGCTCCGCCAGCGGTTAGAGGTGCATTAATCAGTAGTTATGAAATTGGTTGGAGAGTCGGTGATTTGGTTGGGTTTTGGATCTCTTACGGTGTCGATTCGACTGTTCCAAAGGGGAGAACCCAATGGTTTATTCCCTTTGCAATTCAATTAATTCCTTCAGCTTTGTTTTTGATTGGTGCTATCTTTATGAAAGAATCTCCACGTTGGTTATTCCAAGTAGGAAAATACGAACAAGCTATGAAAAATTTATCTTGGTTTAGAAATTTACCTGAAGATCATGAATACATTATCTATGAAGTCAAACAAGTTGAAGAATCTATGGAAACTCAAAGGGCCAAAGTAGGTTTAGGAATCTGGGATCCAGCAAGAGAAGTGGTCTCAAACCCTAGAGTTTTGAAAAGATTATTTATTACCTGTGGTTTATTCTTATTTCAAAACTTCTTAGGTATTCAATCTATCAATTATTATTCTCCAAAAATCTTTGCTGGTTTAGGTGTCAAAGGTACTAATGCATCATTGTTTTCAACTGGTATGTTCGGTGTTGTTAAGTTCGTCTGTACCTTTATTTACATTTTATTCATTGTGGATACCTTTGGTAGAAGAAAAGCGTTCATGACAAGTTCTACATTCTGTTCATTATGCTTTTGGTACATTGGTTCTTATTTGAAAGTGAATGATCCTACAGTACCAGGTAATGTGGCTGGCCCAGGTGGTACTGCTGCAATTGCTTTAATGTATTTGTGGATCGCGTCTTTCATTTTAGCTTGGTCTGGTGGTCCTTTTGTTGTCGGGTCGGAGGTTTACGATCAAAACATTAGATCTTTTGTTCAAGCTATTAATGCCGCTGTATCTTGGGTTCCAATTTTTGTTATGTCTAGGTACACTCAACAAATGATCAAGGCCATGGGTTTTGGTATTTATTACTTATTTGCTTCATTAGCGGTATTGTCGGTTCCATTCGTATACTTCTTCTTACCAGAAACCAAAGGTATCTCGTTGGAAGACATGGATAAATTATTTGATAAAACAATCCCAGCAAGAAAGGCCCATGCTATTATTATGGCTCAAGCCCAACTCGAATCAGAACAAAATATTCACAATACTAAACTTAATGCTGGTGCGATTGACCATTTAGTCCACCACGAGGGTAACAGTGTTTAAAATGGTCAAAATAGATAGATAGATTTTATCGGCCATATTCAGTTCTTTCAATTTTTGCTTAGGTTAATTATATACATAATAAAAATTCATAAAATAAATTTGTAAAGTGTTGTAGTTGTGCAAAAGGGTAGGACGAGGATGGCTGAGGTTGTAATTGTGTAATTCCTTTACAATGTGTTGTGAAAATGCCAATGAAAAGTTAGATGACGAATAAATGGGATGACACCTTAAACTAGAACTTGGAGTATGCTTTATTTTCCCGTTGTTTTCAAATCTACAGATCCATTATATGGTTATCGAAAAGATATATTCTTTCGTAAATGTTTTCCTTTACCAATCATTTTCTTTGAATTTTCGAAATTCATGTATTTATCTGAGTAACTACATAAGAGGCAACCGAGAACCGATCACTTTTTTCGTTGTCCCTCATTGTAAATCTTGGTATGTTCACATCTCTCACGTAGAATTGATAGAAGAGGAGTTGTAAAATTCATCATAATCCTTTGTCAATTTAAATTGTACTTGATTATCATATATAAGAAGGGTTGTTGCTAATTACATGATTAATTGTTCACTATCATGTTTGGCAACAAACCCAAGGTAAGGCAACTATTTGTTTTCTGAATACAGGCATATATTGAGAATAACCTATAAATATCTAAAATTGTACTTTAAAATAATCGAAATAGCTACTAGCAGCACCACCTCAACCATCCATGGGCTCTTTTCTCACACGAGGGATATGGAGAGAAAACCGTAGTAAAAACCTCTCAAGGGTTAATAGTTAATAACGATTACGTAAGCGAAAATATTGCCAGAAAAACCTATTTCTCCTTCAAAGTTTTACTTTAAAAAATGGGCGTGTGGCGTAGTTGGTAGCGCGCTTCCCTTGCAAGGAAGAGGTCATTGGTTCGATTCCTATCTCGTCCATTATTTTTATATTTTTGCATGTAGTAACCAATATTGGCAAGTAAATGGCAATGTTCCAATTTTCAGGCTTCTTCATCTGATTGACCACTTCTGTTTTATTTTTTGACTACCAAGCCTAACTAAATCACAAGAATGGTCCCTAGTTCGCCAGGTTTGATGTAAAATACACCTGATCTTCTCTTTCTGCTGTAAAGATTAAGATTTACCTATATATATGTATTTAGCTAGCCGTATGACTGCTTGCATTATTTGACCCTATATATGGCGGGGAGAGATATTACAAATCAACCATTTTGATCATGTCTTGCATGTGGCTTAATCATATTACTTGTATGTTTGTTTGAGTTAAATGGAGTTACCCAAGAATCAATCGTAGACAACTTCAGATGGGTGCTTATTATCCGGTAGTTGACTCATACATGTTCCTTGAATATTAATATGCATAATAATATTTTAAAAAATATCTTGTTTCAATTAAATGGTTACGATTGGAGGAGGTTTGGATTATTCCCGAGAATCAGTCAATTAACGTCGTGGATTGATGTAGCTATGGTATTACTCATCTAAACCCCCTAATGCATTTTTCTACCCCCCCAGTGATAGTGTATGACTAATTTTGATCGCTGCACGTGTAATCGTATTTTGTTAAGGGGTACTATGAATAAGCTAATTTACTCTAAATATCATTTAAGTAACACATATTTGAATTGACAATTATAAATTATTGGATACAGTATTTACAATGGGTAAGATTACAGTTCAATTCAAAGATTAGAAGTGAATACAAGTGATTGAAAGGTAAGATATCTCTTAAGCGGTAAGTTGCCGTGCGTGCGCATGTGCACGTAACCGTCATTTTAACTAGAAATTGCGCTCAAAGTTTGTGATTCATATTGTATTTAGAAAATTGTAGTCCAGATTTTATGATTCATACCGAGTTTATTAGTAATCTAAGAATTTATATAAATACATCATTAATTTGATTGGAAAAATTCCAATTCAATCAAGAACAACCAATATTTTATAAACAATGGATAAAAAGGATCAAACAAACGTGTCAGTGTATTCCGTCAAGTCAACTGTATCAACAGTGAAGGAGAAATTGACTAAGGTGAAAAAGAAGCTATCAAATAATGACGACAAGAGCAAGAGAATGGCAGCTACCGTTGACTATCTCTCAATGAGAGGTTGAATAATTTAACAATCTACGAAAGACGTACCTGGAGTATATTTATTGTGTAATAGTGAATAATTAATGAAGATATAATACAAAATTGCAATCACCTGGACAGTAGTGTTTACTGGTGATCTAATGCCTATTACCAACTAATTTGAAGCAAGAGATCAGCAATTGAATACAGGACGCGTATGAACAAGAGTAACTGCTTTAACTCAACCTTCAACCCACCAGCTTGTTAGATACTGTAAATCTTAACAATTGGTGAAATGAATTTGGTAGTGTGAGCACGACGTGTTGTGGCTTGAAATATACAACAATAAGAAGAATCATCGTAAAATGTTACTGCGCATATTAAGTAGAACATAGAGCAAATGACATAATTATTATAAGAAAAGACTAACATCAAACGCGCCCGTTGAGTTACCAAGCTGACAACCTTCCCCCAAACTGGTGATATAATATTAACTAGATATCCAAATTTGAAGTAGACATAAAAATATCATATGTTGTCGTGTGACTAATGTAATATAAGATGTACTCGTAGAAATGACAAGATTAAAATGAATAAATCCTACTATTCATTCAAATCAACCAGAAGACGGCAATTTGTCAGAACGTCATTCCAAATCATGTTTACGAGAAGAAATTAACTTTACGGGAGTAGACATTTACCATTTCGCTAGCAAGCTCAGAACATTACCCATTGAACATTAACGAGCTTTAGATAAACCTTAAATACCATTTGGGAAGTTATATTGAAAACTCATAAAAGCTATCAAATGATAGAAGAAGCCAATAATGATCAACCATTTTATAATCAAAGTGGCTTAGTCTAGATTGAAAATCTAATTATAGTCCAAGTTTGGTTTAGAATTTTTCGTTAGTGAATTGCCCCTTTGGATGATAACTTCTGATTAAAGTAAATAGAAATTACATTTGGTTCGCAAGTTGTGTTGAAGTTTGTGTTTCCATTCCACAAGCTATCATTTGCAACTATTTGCAACCATTATTGTCGTTTCGGCTGCTTCGGTATGACCACTTCGGCAAACCGGTTATATACATTACCCCGATGCAATGGAGGCTGAAAAATAACAACAACTGATTTGGATGGAAGCAACCGGATTTACCAGACGTTGAATTGATCAGATTGCTATTATTTGCTTTTATTTGATCTGCTTCGTTCTGATTATGAACTGAAATGACGGATAATATATCAAAGCAAAACGAGAACAATACAAACGCTCATGCAGAAAAATCATCCCATGATGTATCCGTCAATGAACAAGATACCTCTGGCATTAAAACTTCTGGAAATTTAGAAGGAGAGGTAGAGACAGTCGTCGGGGTTAATGACTCTCCTGGAAAGGGGATTACGAGCCAAGTTGCCAATACGAGATTGAATGATGACATCAACACTACTGAGATTCTCGTAAATGAGGATGGCGAATCTGATGGTTCAACAGCAACAGACGATGAAGTTCACGAGTTCACAGGTGACTGCACTAAATTGCCATATTCAACTCTGAATGATGATAGAAGGATGAGTAAAACGGATGCGATTTCTCTTGTCGGTGGACATTCAATCCTACAATCACCTCCAAAGAATGAACATCCTATAGCAGATCCTGATAGAACGGCAGAACAACAAGACATTAAAGTTGCTGGATTTGCAAATGACGAATCAACTGACTTGCTGACTTATAGTACGAACCAAAAAACATTTTCATTTTCATTACCATTTGGAGGTTTCACTAATCTTCATAATTTGACTCATTCACTCTCAAAACATTTACCTTTCAATACTAATGGAGGTGATGACGAAGACCCTCGTTTCAACGAATTAAAACATCAAATGGAATTGAAATTACAACGCCAACAAAGTATTAACACCTTGGATGAAACGTTTTATTTCAAAAATATAACCAAAACTGATAATGCCCGTATGAGAGCGGTTAAATCATCTTTTTCATTTTTTAAGAAACATCCTGTAAAAGAAGATGAAGATTATGAGTCTATTTATAATGAGATCTCAGGGAATATCTTGGTTTTGGGAGGGTTTAGAGGTTCGGTATTGAAGGAAACTAAAACTAATAAACGAGTGTGGGTGCCTTTCAAAGCGGGGATGCATTTGAGTAAGGTCAATTTATTATTAGGACCTACAGAACAAGATGAATTGAATGCTTCGCAATATATTTACCCAAGTGGGATATTAAGTCACATTGGCCCAATTGATATTTGTAAAAAGTTCATCAAAAAGTTGAAAGTAAACCCAAAAACTAATGTGACTGAATGGGCATATGATTGGAGAATGTGTGGTGATGTTATTTCTGACCAATTGGTTCAAGTGTTGCAAAAAATATATAAAGAGACGGGGAAACCGACATTAGTAATTGGCCATTCCATGGGTGGTTTAATGGCTCACGGAGCACTACAAAAAGCTCCACATTTATTCCGGGGGGTGATTTATGTTGGAAGTCCAACTGAATGTTGTAATGTATTGGGACCAATACGGTATGGTGATTCTGTTTTATTATCCGACAAAATTTTAACATTTGAAACCAATTTTATGATGAGATCTGCATTTAATTTTTTACCACTTAGTGGTCGAATATTCACGAATTTAGAGACAAATGAATACTATGATCTAGATTATTTCGATCCAGACACATGGGTAGAATACAACCTTAATCCATTGGTATCTAAAAAGCGACAATTATATGCAAAGAGAATGGAAGAACAACCACTACCACAACAATTTTTGAAGAATTCATGCCTGGATTCTCATAGTACATTTTCAACTATAACAAGTCTGATAAAAAAGAGTTGGAAAAATTCTCCTTTATCTCCAAGATCACCTTCATCTAGTTTATTCAACGAACCTACAAGGGTCAATCTGGAATCAGCACCCTCAATGGACGATGTCATTTCAGATTATGGAGAGGATTACGATTACTTCTTAACATTTGCAGAAGCATATGAGTATTTATCAAGGGAACTTGCCAAAGCAAAAGCTTTTATGACTTCGTTAGAATGGAGACCAGATTTAGAAAAACAATATCCACCCATGGCAATGGTGTATGGTAATAAAGTGCCATCAGTCAGAGGTTCCAATGTTAGATCAGAACAAGATATCAAAGATGGGAATTTCAACGAGTTTTATTATGGTCACGGAGATGGTGTAGTTCATCAAAGGTGGTTAATGCCAGAACGGAAGAGTTTCCAAAAGTACGACGAAAACACGGGTAAAGGGGAGATTGTAGGCAAGTTTCCCTCCGATTGTGGTCATATAAATTTGATGACAGATTTCAAAGCGATGGGTCAAGCATTACACGCAATCCATGAAGCAGAAAAGAACTGGAAATCAAAGAAATCACAATCAATATAAACTTAGACGAAACAAATATAAAGTATATACTGTAAATATTTCATAATAAACTAGCATCATGATAATTTTCTCCACTAATAGGACCAAGATAAGCCAGGCTACCGAATCCACCCAAGAAATAAGCATCTTCGACAATGAACTTGGTCCAATGACTAATGTGTGCTGATACGGGGCCAGTTGGTAACCAGAATTTAGCATCGGGATGTCTTTCGATAAAGCAGGCAGCTAACTTCAATTCATCGAGTGGATCAGTAAATGTTACATTTTGTAATTTACCAAATAAATTAACTCTGGGAGATCCTGCTGGAGATGATTCGATACCACCGGGATATTTTGTGTCGACTTTATCTTGTTGAGGATGATCCCCAGTTCTAATGGTTAATGAATATGCTGATCCTTGCAAAATATTTTGAAAAGGTGAGCTCATATCAACCACCAACCAATATGGGTTACCATCATTATCACAGTCAACATAGTATTCCATTGATGAAACTGGGATTTCTGTTACCGATCCAACCAAATGTTCGAATCTCTTGATTGTATTGACGTTAGTTAACGATTCACGATTAACTAAAGTACGGGCAACCGAAGCTGCTTCCTTTTCTGTTGGTAAAGCCGAAGTACCAAAGTCTCCAGTCTCCTCAACCGACCATATTATCTGTTCGTTAACAGGTAATGCACTCACAATTGACAAAGTCAACGCGATTATAGCTACCTTCAAATTCATCTTTGAATTATCTATCAATTAAGTTTTAAGGATAATTTACAAGATATATAATCCCCTTTCTATTCTACATGTTCACACACATGAGAGTTTTATGCCATTGTCTTGGCCGACGCTAACTCCGTTCTATTTTCATGCTCCACGTTTAAAGTGGCTCACAGTAGCCGATTATCGGTAAACAAAAATAAATTAATTGGACCAAAAAAAGAAATGCGCAAACCCGGAATCGAACCAGGGGCCCAACGATGGCAACGTTGGATTTTACCACTAAACCATTTGCGCAAATAGAAATGCTCCGCGACGGGGAATTGAACCCCGGTCTACCATGCGACAAACGGTAATTCTAGCCACTAAACTATCACGGATGTGTTTTCTGAAGTGAAGAATTTCATAAGTAGCCATACCAAATGCAGCCAAAAGAGCAGATTTCTCCGCGTGAGAGGGAAGAGCCCATGGATGGCTAATGTGGTGCTGTCAATTGCTATTACGGCTAATTTAAAGTACAATTTTAGACGTATATAGGTTTTTCTTTATATATTCATGTTAAAAAAATAAATAGTTTAATTCTTGAATTTAAGTAGACCCAAAAGTTAATTGCATTTTATTTAATTTTGAAATTAATTTATTTTTTTTGCATCGAAAGATATTGATTCACATTATATATGCTACTCTATTTATAAAAGTAAAATATTATATCTTGTAATGATTGTATAAAAAATCAAACAATAATAACTATTTTTCAAACCAATCACTGATATTCGTTAAAACGCAAATTCACCGAGCTCAGTCTCCAAACTTGCGATTATATTCTCTAGCTCCGACTTATTCTCTTGTAACGGCCCCAATTCATCGAATTTTCTCGCCTTTGTCAAATCGTCAATTTGATTAATCACTAAGAATCGTTGCTCTCGCATAACCATGAGTTGTTCGCGCAATTCCCTTACTTGCTTTTTAGTTAATCTTGGGATCTCCTCAATTTGTTGATTCTTTTGTTGCAATGCTAGCTTTTGTGTTTCTAACTCTTGATGTGTATTGGTTAATGATTTATATTCCAATAAATTTTCTTGGAAAAAGAGCAAGTATCCTTGGTAAAGATTGGTTAGCAATCTGGTATAATCGTGAAAACCACCAATGACTTGTAATTTATTCTGGGAAACCTGAAAATACTTATTTCTAAATTGATTAGTTTGGTTTTCGAAATCCTTCAAAACCAGCATCAATTTATTGCGTAGCTTATTCTTTGATTCTTCGTCTTGATCGATATTTTTTAGGGTTATTGAATCAATACTCTGGTGATATCTTGGTAAAAGCAACTCTACTTGTTTTTTCGTCAACGATATTGCAATGTAATCATCAAAAATCGATTTCATGTTGTCATCATTATTAAACGAATTTTCAAGTTTCCATTGGTACAATAAATCATCTTTACAATTGACACAACATCGGAATTGAATGTTTTCTTGTAAAGATTTCATACTTTCCTGGACTAACTTTGAGTAGTTTAGATTAGGTAATTTTTCAACAAATATATTTAACGGTACCATTATCGAACAGTTTTTTCTTAATCCTTCGGCATCATCACAGACAATCTTTCCACATAATCGACAATGATGTTTCCTGACTATAATGTTAAACTTGACATAACATATTGAACAATTCGACACCAATTTATCGTCTTGCCAATAATCAAGTATTTCAGAATCGTCCGATTTACCAAACCATATCTTAGGCTGTAAGCTCTGCTTGATTAGTATATTTACCAATTTAATAAACCTGGTTTGAATTTTGTTTCTTTGTAATTGCTTGACATCTAGACTAGCTTGTCTTTTAGTTTTGAATTCGTCCATCAAATTGATCGATAACGCTTGGGTACCTCTTTTGAGATCGGGTTTGTTATAGTAACAAGTCTCACAACAACGTGACCATATTCCATCTTTGTCACTCGCATAATCCACATCATTTCGTTTATTCTTCAACATGACTTTGTAATTTGTATGTTTGTTACAATATAGTTTGCCACATTTCCGACAATTAACAATACCATTCTTGATATTGAGATTAAGTGAACAGTTTGCAAGTGAACAGTAGTTTGGTGTCGTTGAAGACGGTACTTGCCAATGGGTTCTTGATAGTCGGTTTTTGAAAACGGGCGATGAACTAGATGATTTAGTATAAACGTCGTCCTGACTTAATGTAAACCCTCCATTTTTATCATGAAGATCCAACTTCAACTTTGGCTGTGGTT
This sequence comes from Candida sp. Y128-05E, assembly GCA_037042355.1. Taxonomy (NCBI): domain Eukaryota; kingdom Fungi; phylum Ascomycota; class Pichiomycetes; order Serinales; family Debaryomycetaceae; genus Candida; species Candida sp. Y128-05E. The sequence continues at coordinate 137,407 of JAXQKE010000030.1, read as the reverse complement.
TGGGTTGTGCAAGTTTTGAAGAGGATGTAGATTCAGAATCTTGATTATGGATATCATCAATATGGCGATTCAACTGTAGATTACTAATCATAGATTCATCACATATAGGGCATTTCAAATCCTGTGTTTCAGCTTCATTGAATATATCATTAGCCTCTTCATTAGCCACTTCCTCTTCTATAGGTTCCTTCTTTAGTAAGTCTCCACCATTCGATTGATTAATTTTGATTGGACTAGCAGCAGATTCCTGATTCCTGGTATTAACAGGGATAGGAGACTTGAAGGGAGAGCCTAGAACTCGTTTAGACTTAGCATTCTTAGAGGCCATACCTACTTCATTGTATTGCCTATAAAATTATTTAGCAAGTGTTGTGCGAGTGAAAATACAAATGATATAAAGGTTGAATAAATCAACAGAAAACAAAATTAAAAAGACAACAACTAAAGTAAAAAGATAGTAGTATATACAATAAATGCTATTTCTACATGTAATCCTAAATTACCCAATAATAAAAATTCTCACTGGTGATTCTTTTACAGTATAATATTTTAGAATATTCATGCAAGAAGTAATAAGTAAAATAATACAACTAGAATAATAACGATCTATCATATGGCGCACCTCTCGTATAAGTGATCCATATAATAATATATCAAAGATTGAAATAGAATTATTTATAATGAATTCTAAAAATTCATTTTTGCTACAATTAATGTTTTGTATATCGTGTAATCTTAGTACAAGCTTACAAAAATAGTGACACAATTAAATAATTATGATACATGCAATGGTACATATGTACCTAAATGGGGGTTTCTGTACTGGGAAACGTTTTTTTCCGGTCACAATCACTTCGTGATTGTTCACTATTTCACTTAACTCTAACCATGACCACGGTGATATCATCTTCCTTTCCACCTAAATACTGCTGCCCGGTTAATTTGGACAATTCTTGAGCGAATGAAGAAGGGAAATTAGGATTCTTTGAAACTTTGACCACCTCTTTAACAAAATGTTGCGAGACTTCCTGTAATCCTTTAGGGTTTTCCACATCCAAGCTGTCTTTTAAGAAGATTTCTATATCCTGAGTAACGACATTATCAGTGACACCATCAGTGGCAAAGATCAAGATATCATCTTTTTGCAACTGCCATTCGTATTCTTCTGCCAATGCAGGAGTATCAATGATATACCTCCTTCCCTCTTGTTCAGCCTGTCTTACTATTTGTGGAGGAATTTTCGCCAATTGGTATGGAGTGTTGAAATTATGGGTTTGGAAATTGGTCTGTTGAACTAGTTTATAATCTCTAAACTGGCCTGCCCATGAATCACCCAAATTAGCAATTTTAACTGTATTATTGGGAGACAAGATCCCTAGACACGCAGTGGTACCACCAATCTCCACTTTGGGCGATTTAATTATCGTATTGAAAGCAATATCTAATAACTGTTTGGGAGATAAGTTATCTAAATCATTGGTATTCTCAAAGATATTCTTAATTTCATGACATAACTCCCGAGAAATAGCAGATGAATCGTACCCTGCTTCTGACCAGCCACCTACACCGTCAGCTACACCGACTGAGACATAACCCTGTTTTTCACTTGAAACAAATAAATTGTCTTCTCCTGTAGGAGACTGTAAAGCTGGACTTGGTTTGTTGTGTTTCTTTTTAAATAAGTTCAGTTCTTCTCTATCCTTTGGTTGAAAGGCAACTGCTATATTATATTGAGTAAACGACTGATTTAATGTATCATAATTACCAGCTGAGGTTGTGAAAGGTTGGTAGTGTTGTTTTTTCCCCTGGGCAGTAAAAGAAAAAGTTCTTCTTTTACCAATTTGTTTGACTACATTACGTCCTAAAGGAACTGATCTTCTAGTGGTTAATAACATAAGAAAGAGTAACCAGAAGAACAAGAACTTCATATAAAATCAATTAAACCCCATTGCTTTAACTCTTTCCTCCCCCTGTATACAAATTCTCATTGCGACCAATCAAATAAAAATTTCAACTTTTTTTAGTTGGTTGAAACAATTAACAAACTTTGAATCATGTCTTCAGTAGCTTTCAATGTCTTTAGATACTCTGCTTTAGCCACAGGTATCGTATACGGTGCTGTCCACAGATACAACTTGGAATCTTCTGCTAAAGAAACCAAAATTTCCACCCAATGGAACCAAGAAGAAAAATTAATCAAACAAGCCAAGAAAGAATACGCCAAGTTGAATGCTCCTAAAGCAGTCAAAGTTGAAGCTGGTTCAATCAACTGGGAAGACCCTAACTTAGACGTCGGTAAAGTCTTGGAAGGATGGATTGCCAAATTGGATTAAGTTATATAGTTTGAATTAACCAATATGGATATACTTCGAATCGGATATATTCATCGAGGGGTTTATATTGGAATTTAAAATGATTTCTTATTCTCTTGTATATTTACTAATAATACGTCATGTATCATAAAATGTAGTTGGGTGTTGAGAATATTTATAATTAAAATATTTAAAATAAATATATTGTAATAAAAAAAGAATAAACAAAAGAATAGTTATTAGAGTTATCACTCTACTCTACTTCTATTGCTCTTTCTTCCCTTCTTTATCTCTTCTTCTTTCATCGGTTCTTTATATATTTATTTTTCACGTGCCGGGTGAGGATTGAAATTGAAACCTGGAGTCAGTTTGGTATGATATTATTATTGTTTAATCATGTCTAAGGTAAACGATAGAGCTTTGCCTTTCGCCGATGCTGCGTCCATAGGTATGTACTTAGGAATAATGTTTTGGTTGGAAAATAAAAGGTGGTTGACAAGGTTGTGGAACTATTGAAGTAAAATTGATACATATCGAAATGCTACAGAAATGATGTACAAGCCATTTCAATTGAATTGATAATTGCTCTTATTTTCTTTTTACTAACATCTAGTTCGGGCTCATCAGAAGGATACTTATTTCGAGCTGTCGATAAGAAGTCATTTACAATCGATTTTACAATCTTTCAAAGGTCAACGGTTTATCAATTCGTATGGTTCCGAAATTACTGTCGGTTCTAAAGCTTTGTATCTCTTGTTAACTACAGTTCTCGGTTCAAGAACTTTAGGTGAGGAGTATGTCGATTTGATTTATGTCGCCAAGCTGGGTAAACGATTGCCCAAGTTATTATCGAGACTAGGGTTTGTGCTTTCGTATGCTTTGATCCCTTATTTCACAACAAGACTTATCAAGAAGATTAAAGTTAAGTATGAAAATTCCCACAAAGATGTGCCATTTCTAATCCAATTCTTTTCCGATTACAAAAATTTACTAGATGTGATTATGAATTTACATGTGGCATTGTTCTACTTTAATGGTCAATTTTATTCTATTTCTAAAAGAATCTTTGGCTTGCGCTATGCCTTGGGCCATAATAAAGATATACTGCAATTGAGGAAGTTTGGTAATTATTCCATTCTTGGTATAATCATCCTCGTGCAGTTTTTCGTCAAGGGGTTGCTCAAGCTAAAAGCATATAACGATGATTTAATCAAGCAGAAAAAGTCGAAATCAAAAACTATACAAGAAGATAACGAGACTTGGAGCCATATCAACTCGATTGATCAATTGAAGGAAATCGAATTTCAAGATACGGTTGACTTGGCTAACCCAAAAGTATTACCTTATATCCCAGCTGACTCAAGGGATTGTATGTTTTGTGTTAGTCCCATGGAAAATCCCACCGCCGCGTTATGTGGCCATATATTTTGCTGGCAATGTATTACTGATTGGTTGAGAGAAAACTCAGAGTGTCCGTTATGTAGACAAAAATGTTTGGAGCAGAATTTGTTGCCATTGAAATAAAGGACCTAGCTAGGTACTTATTATTTTGGTAAATCACGGTTTTGAATTCCTGTTAATATTCTCCCATTGAAGGTACAATATGTCTTGTATACATTGCCGCGCGGCTATCAAATTCCTAAACAAATCTAAGCCAGAACCAACATCAGATGTTTTAGTTTCAAATGTGATACATGGTTTTAATTTAGAAAAAAATCAATCAAAACCCCGTTAAAATGAGAAATAGCCAATGATAATGAATGTTATACTAATAAACTACTCTTAATACCATCTGTATAGTTCTATTTAATTCAATAATGATGTAATTCCATCTTTTTAATAATTCACGTGATTAGCATCAAGATAAAAAACATTTATCCGAAGTGAAATCAAACAAACACCAACTGGAATTAATATACGATTTAACTGGATCTCATGAGTAGTCAAGGATTCACGTTGCCGTTTTCCAATGAAGACACCCAACATAAACGGGATGATGATTATAGCAAGACATTCAAGCCAAATAAGAGGAATCCGATTTTTAGTAAAATTTTGAATTTTTTCAATTCGATGCAGAAGACAGTACTTGATTTGGCATTGAGATATAAGTTTGTCAGTTTAATAGCAATCACGTTGTTATTCCTCTCAGCTTTCACATCGATGCCCTTTATCCCACACTTTGGTAATGGCGATCCCAAAGTGGTGATAATCCTAGCTGCTAATGAAGGAGGTGGTGTATTGAAGTGGAAAGATCCACAAGAATGGTCGATTGAAAGATCGTCGATTGTTAATAAACGTCATTATTCCAGGAAACATGGATACGGGTTAGCAGTCAAAGATATGACCCTTAGAAAACGATATTCTCATGAATGGAGAGAGTCGTGGGAAAAAGTCGATATCATGAAACAAACCATGAGACAGTATCCAAATACCGAATGGTTTTGGTGGTTGGATTTGCATACGTATATTATGGAACCGGATATTTCCTTGGAGTCTCATTTCTTAAATGATTTGGAAAATGCTACTTATCGAACTTTAGAAACTTTCAATCCTTTGAATTTGCCTGTAGACTTGCCTTACACTGATTATGATCAACCCATTGATATGCTCATCACTCAAGATTGTGGTGGGTTCAACTTGGGGTCTTTTTTGATGAGAAAGTCAGAATGGTCAGACTTGTTATTGGATATGTGGTGGGACCCAGCAATGTACGAACAAATGCATATGCAATGGGAACATAAAGAACAAGATGCTTTGGAAACTTTATACGCAACCCAGCCTTGGATACGAGAACGTATTGGCTTTTTACCATTGAGAAAAATCAATGCCTTCCCTAATGGTGCTTGTTCTGACCAAGCAAACGACCCTCAATTCTTCTTCCAACCACATGATTTCATTGTCAACATGGCAGGATGTGAATGGGGAAGAGACTGTTGGGGTGAAATGGAAAGATATAAGGCATTGTCAAGAAAATTACATAAAAGCTGGTGGAAATTTTGGGATTAATTTAAATATTACAAAACCCAATATCATTTTCCTCTATTGCATATATATATATCTCCTATATCTCCTCCAGTTTAACTCTCGTTTAATAAATTAATCAATTGTAATAAATTTGATCACGTGCCTCTCTTAATTCCACCAAAACTTTTTTTCATATTACAACCAGTGTTTATATAGTTATTATACAGAAATCTTACAGGATATCGCTAAGTTGGGTAATTGATCAATCAGTTAACGACTCATACCATGTCTGACAATTTCTGGTTTAATGAAAGCGCGTTTCTGAATGGCTCTTCTAATAATCCCGATGGTAATAATGATGATTTTTTAAATAATATATTCGACCAGAACGGAGGTCAAGGCGGTGCAGCTGGAAGTCCTCATTCATTTATGGCCGGTGGTCAAGATATGAATGCGCAAGCGTTTACTAATGATAATAGTAGTAATAATAATGCTCAGGAACAGCAACAAAACATAAACCCACAAATGTTTATGAGAATGCAACAGCAACAGCAGCAACAACAACAGCAGCAGCAACAACAACAACAACAACAACAACAGCAACAGCAGGCTAATATGCTACAACAGGTAAATAAACAAACTCCAGTACAGAGACAGCAACAGCAATCGCCATTACCTCAGCAGCTTGATAACTCGGGCAAGGAACAGCTAATGCGAATGAGACAACAGATTATGCAACAGCAAATGCTACAAAAGAATAATGCCCAGCCAAATAACCTCTCAATGTCTTCACAGCAACAGGCTCAAGCGAGATTGAAAAGCATGGAGATGCAAGATTCTGCCACTTCAGCGAGGTCGCAAATCCCGACACCTACACCTCCAATAAGTCAAATGAATCAACCCCAGCCAAAGTTTAATTCAGCAAACGTGGTTCTGCCAGCAAACAGTCAATTTTCGGCTCCACAATCTCGCCCACAAACTTCAATGGGTCAACCTCAAAATCAAGTCCCCGGTGGAACTCCACAAGGTCAAGGACCGCAACGGGTTCAAGGTGTTCCGAATCAACAGATGCAAGGTGACCAATTTTCGGAAGCACAACAAGCTAAATTGAATATGGAAATTTTTATGAGGACTATCTACGATTTCATGTTCCGTCGAGGTACACCCATCACACAGCCCCCACTGGTTAACAACAAACCGGTCAACATTTTCGTGTTTCACATGTATTGCCAAAAGCTAGGGGGGCCCGCACAATTGATGAGATATTTGCAACAACCTAGAACAAACCCCCAACCCCAGAATTCTCCATTTTTAGTCATTGGTCAGAAAATGAACCTCTTTGATCCGGCTGCTTTGCAAAACCAATCATCAAGGGAACAGATTGAAAGAGAATTAACCAATTGCTATGTTAATATCTTATTACCATATGAGCAATATGCGTCTACACCAGATGGTAGCAAAGACATTCAACAAAAGAAAATACATTACCGTAACCAATTACACGTGAAATATAAACAACAACTTCAACAACATCAATCTTCTGCCAATATACCTCAACAATCAATGGCAACACCGCTGGTCGGTATCCAGTCTCCGGCTATTCCAACTCCTGGTGTAATGCAACAGTCACCTCATCCCAGTCAGGCCCCAACACCCCAACAACGTAAATTATCCAAAGCCAGTCTTACATCTAATCACAATTCACCAACTAGCGTTCAATCACCTTATATGCAAAATGCACAACACCTTTCGAGATCTGGTAGTGTTGTATCGAACTTGAATCCACAAGCACAGCAAATTCAGCAGCAGCAGCAGCAGATTCAGCAGCAGCAACAAATTCAGCAGCAGCAGCAACCACAGAGCGCACAAAGTAGCAGACAACCTAGTATACCCATGCAGAATCAGGGCCAACCTTCTCCAGGCCAGATCCAGAACAAACAAAAGTCACTTCAAAAACTGCAAGCTCAGTTTGTACAATTGCAACAACAACCTGGGAATCAATCTCCAAATCCAGAAAGTAAAGAAGTTGTCGAGAAGCAACCTACCAATATTATAAGAAATTATATACCTTTCAAGAAGTTGGTGGATACCCATGGCGGATATCATGTCAAAGAAGCCTCTCAACTTGCAAGCCAGATTGAAATTACCAAACCAGTATACTTATTTGCTCCAGAATTAGGATCAATTAATATACATGCTTTGATAATGGGATTGAAAAACTATTCTGGTCGTGAGAGTGGGGAAGTATTTAATTCATTAAATACATTGTTGGTTACAACCTCCGACGATAATTATGCTTTCCGGATTGAAGATTGTCCTGAACTATTAGATGCATTATCTATACTTGGATCAAAGATTCTTGACGACATTGTTAGTTCCAACGATGAAACAGAGGACGCATATGTTGAGGGTGCCACTTCTGCGACAAACTATAATATCGATGCAGTATTTGATAGGTTTGTGAATAAATCTGAATTGCAAGGAGAAGATCTTTCTTATGTTGTTGATTCATTAACAGGTGAAGTCTGCGAGGACGAGAATGACTCAGATATGGAAATCGATGAACTTTTTCCCACCTCAAAACTTGCCAACTCTGATACAACTGCAACATCTGTATCCAGTTCATGTGAAGACTATAAATTCGAAATCCCTGACTACTTTCGTACATTATTGAACTTTAGAAATGAGAATAAGCACCATTTCAGTAAGATTCAAACTAAAAGTGCCGAAGATGACCAAATACGCTTAGTGGACCAATTAATTACCGTGACAATGGTGTTGAGAAATATCTCATTCCATGATTCGAATAAGTTACTATTTGGTACAAATCCTTTGTTTTCAAAATTCTTGTTTTCGCTTATTAAACAAATAGGTTTGCACACCGAGAAATTCACACTTGATAGAAAGAGATTATGTTTATTGAAGGACTGTCTTTTATTGTTAGAAAATGTTGCATTCTATTTGGAATTAAAGAGCTTGGAAGAGGGATTTTTGGCTTTTGCTCTTATTAGTTCATTTGGCCCAGATTTAGAGGAGGATAACTGGTCGATACCACAAGCCAACCTAAATACTTACTCATATTTGCCTTATGGTATAGATGCATTCACTAAATTGCTTGTACGTGAGCCACATAATAGGTCCATATTTCAGGCTGTGCTTGGTGGGACATTAAGTTTAAGTTCGTCAGTGACATATATGAACACAAAACAATTCGTGGTTACAAAAGCTGACAGACAGGAAACTAAAAAGTTAGCTGTTGCTTATTTCAAAGGGGATACTGAAGCTTTAAAATCAGGGATGTTATTAACTCGTGCTTTCAGATTAATGATGAGTATTATTCCATTCGATGCTAATAGCTTTGAATTTTCAAAGCTAATTTTCAGTAGAGCATCAACATTTTCTCAGGCTTTATTTGGTGCTCGATTATTGATTGATTTGAGTCCATTCGATGACGGAACTACGCCATCAAACAGACTCACTATTGTCTGGCTAATCAAGAACAGAGAATTGATTTTAAGTAACTTGGCAAGGTTGACACTTGCATTGGTTGCAGACACTGCCAAGTTTGCAAGAGAATCAAATGAATATAAAATTTTGACTTTGATTTTAAATAAAGCAATTGCTATTGTGAATTCATTAACCGCAAATTTGGTAGCTTGCCGTGCAATCCTTGGAAAGGAAGATCACATTTTGCAAAATGACATTGACGAGTTGAGTCGCTTTATCAGAAACAGACCTGATAGTAGGATTGTTTTGGATACCTACATTTCACCAGCTATAGATTCGACTTTGAGTACAGAGGTCATTCGCTTTCATAATTTAATGAGAGATCTTTGATTTGCTTAAGATAGTAAAGACATTAATAAGTAGTATACATCCTGCTTAACTGTATTATAGTATTGTATTAATATATAAAATTTGTAATGTTACAACTTCTGGATATTGTATTTAAATAAGTCCTAATTTGTCCATTCTCACTTGGACAGCATATCTATGTGCTTCTAAACCTTCTACCGCAGCTAATGTCATAACTGCTTTCCCAATACTGTTTAACCCTTCTTTAGTTACATCTTGAGCGGTAATAAATTTTTGGAAAGTTGCAGTATTGACCCCAGAATACTGTCTAGAGTAACCATAAGTTGGTAATGTATGATTGGTACCACTGGAATAATCACCACATGATTCTGGCGATAATGCACCAACAAAGACTGAACCAGCGTTTTCAATTTTGCTAGGCACAAACGACTTTGCGTTGTCAATTTGAAGAATTAAATGTTCGGGGGCATATTTGTTAGATAATTCGAACGCTTGATCATAAGAATTAGCCAACAAAATAAAAGAATGAGATAAACATTTTGCAACGATTTCTTTTCTTGGAAGCACGTCTGCTTGTCTTGAAACGGCTTCTTCGAATTCGGCAAGTTTTTTCTCCGATAAGTTAACACCAATTAAAATAACTTGAGAATCAACACCATGTTCAGCTTGAGATAACAAATCACTAGCAACAAAATCGGCGTCTGCGTTTTCGTCAGCAATTACCAATACTTCCGAAGGACCTGCTGGCATATCAATCGAACATAAAGCTTGTGTATCATTTTGAACATGCATTTTGGCTGCTGTTACAAATTGATTACCAGGACCAAGGATTTTATCACACTTGAGTACACTTTCGGTACCGTATGCCATTGCTGTAACAGCTTGTGCCCCACCAGCCATGACAATACACTTGGCGCCAATTTTGTGCGCCACGTAAACAACTTCGGGAGTTAACTTTCCAGTACCTCTTGCTGGTGGTGAAGCTAAAATGATATTGGCACAACCGGCTACCTTAGCTGGAACACCCAACATCATTGCAGTGGAAGGTAAAACGGCAGTACCGCCTGGAACATATAACCCGACATTTTCAATAGGTTTAGCAAATCTAGAACATTTAACCCCTGGGCAAGTCTCGACAGTCATGACTTCTTCTTTTGGCAATTGCGCTGAATGGAACTTTTCAATATTTCTAATAGAAATGTCAATTGCATCTTTCATATCCTGGGAGATTTCCATCATTTCTGCAGGGAATGGGGCGTTCAATACTGGAGATTCCAACTTGACACCATCGAATTTCTCGGTTAATTCAAGCAAGGCTTTATCACCATTAGATTTGACGTTCTCGATAATTGGCAACACGAGTTTCATGATATCTGCGGTTTTTTGCACGGGTCTAGTTAATGCTTTTTGGATGGTAGCTGGGGAGGTTGATTTATCGTTGTAATCAATGACTTCCATGGCATACGGATTTGAAGCTTCAGCACCAGCTGAAGCTTGAGCTGGAGCTGGTGTAGATTTTTCAACAGGTTGTTCCTTTTCAATATATTTCTCCTTGGCGTCACCTTTACGTCTAGTTACTTTCATACTTTTGATATCCAAATTCTTTTCGATATCTTTCAAATCGACACCATTCTTGACACACCACACCATGACAAAGTATAATAAATCGGCAGCTTCCCAGGATGTCTCGGCCTTATCGCTTGCTTGGCCAGCTTCAATTAATTCATCTAATTCTTCCTTCAACTTGGCAATCAATAATTTTTCATCATCAAATAATCTTTTTGTGTATGAACCTTGTGGTGCGTTTTCAAATCTATCTTTTAAAGTGTTATTCAACTTGATCAAACCAGATCCGGGTTCACTAGTTTCATTCAATTGGTTATCACCAAAACAGGTGAAATTATTTTGTAAATGACAAAAGCCGTAACCTGGCTTGGTTTGGACAATAAAGTTAATAACATCACTGTCACAATCTTTTTCCAATTTGATTAATTCCTGGGTAGCACCTGAGGTTTTACCCTTGTACCATAATCCAGGACGCTTACGCGATTGGTAAACCCCAACCTTTTCAGCTATTGCTGCATGAATAGATTCGACAGAAGAGTATACCACACCCAAGGCGGTTCTATCTTCTGAAATGACCAAAGTGGTGAATAAACCATCTGGACGGTCAGTGGTTAACGAGGAGGTAAATAATTTGGAGATGGAGATTTTGTCGGAGGATGTTGATTCAGTAGTCAATTGTGTACTAGTAACAATTGGCATATAACCTTGACCAATGAGTTTCTCTAAATCGGTTTGGGTTAATTCTTTTGATTCAATATAAGTGACTCTGCCAGATTCAACCAAACTCTTCACTTTATCTTCATCTGTTGGTTTAGTAAATAAAATTCCTGAATTCCCTTCAATAATTGTTGAATTTTCAACTTGATAGACAAATCTTGAAGTTGGTAATTTTGCCAGTATAACAGTATCCATTTGGGATTCCAAAATGAATAATTTTGCAACACCGACATTTAATAAATTGACGATTTCGTCAGCATCCAACTTTTCCTGTCTAATATCAACATTAATTTGAACAGAATTGGGGAAACTAGTCAAGAAATGTTTGGAAATCAATGGTTTTACTACTTTGTAAGGTAATAAAATCTGTCCTACAACTGATAATCGTGAGACCTCTTGATCACTTAACTTTTCAATCAATGGCAATACTGGGAAAGTCATCGTTATGGTTTATGAAATAATAAATCTTCTAATTTGAAGATGTCAATTCTTATCGGGCCGGATAAAATTTCAAAATTTTCAGATTGACTCACAAAATTTATATACAGGATCAGAATGAATCACATACAGACTTACTAAACTTCCAACTATACTTCCTAGCATAACTTCAAATCAGAAAAGTAGATTAAAATGGCTTAATTAAATATATAAACACTATATAAACTATATAACACCAAACAAGTTTTAGATCATTATCATTAACATTAGAAATTAAAGTCATTTCTGAATTGGTTTAAATCCATACCTGGTTTGACCTTCTCTAATAAATCTCTTCTATCCATGGTAATGAAGGCTCTTTTCAAAGTTTCAGTTAACGCAGTGGACTGGTTATGGTTCAAAGTAGAATTGCCACTAGGATCATCTGGCACACCTTCTACTTGGTGCATGGCCAAACCAGATAAAAGATGTTCGGCCGCTTCTTTGTAACAACCAATGTTGATACAGGAAACCCCTAAATTGTATCTAGCTCTAACAAAGGTGGGTTTTAATTCAAGAGCTTTGAAGTAAGCTTCTACTGCTTCTTCCGATCTGTTTGAATTGGCCAAAGAAGCACCTAAACGGTTCCATAATACTGGATCGTCTGGTTTAATGGTCAATGCCGCCCGGAAACAGTCTATAGTCTTGTCAAAATCTTCATTGGCGTAGAACAACACCCCCAAACCCATTTGCACATCAGGGTCCATATTGGCTTGGTTGGGGGATAATTGGGCTGCCTTGATGAATAATTCAGTGACCCTCTTGTTGATGGAGAATCGATCTTCATCGGTGATTTGGGGGTTTTCGGCACTGGCCTTTTCAACAATCTGGGGGTATTTTGTCGAAATCCATCTTTCTAAAGTAGCAAAAGCAGCATTATCGTAACCTTCATTAATGTAGGAGATGGCCAAAGTCATCAATGCTTCTGAGTTTTCGGGGTTTAATTGTAAGCATTTCTCTAATGCTGAAATACCAGCAATTTCCTTTTCATTCTGGGTTTGCACTTGGCCTAGTTTCAACCAGGCATTGGTATGGGTTTCGTCTCTTTGGATAGCGGCTTCAAAAGCAAGAGCGGCTTCGGATAATTTAGCCCCGCTTTCCATTAATTGTACCCCAATTTCGTACGGATCTTGATCGGCAGGTAATTCCATGAATTGATTCAACTTCTGATCTTCAAATTGATATTCTCCAAAATTAGCTCTAGTGGAAGCATATTTAGCAAAATCACGTTCCCATTGGTTCAAATCAGCTGGGAGTGGATTTCTCTGAGTATTTTTGAATTCTTCATATTGCTGAGTCAAAAAGTCGGCATCCATAGATTCACTGTTTAAACCATCCCAGACTTCTTGGAATGTAGCCTGGTATTTATCATCTATAACTATATCCTCTAAATTCGCTTCAGCTTCCTTAACCTCGTCCTCCTTAACTTCATCCTTATTGATAGTTTCCAAATTTTCAATTTCCTGAAATTGATTATCCCAATCAACCTGCTGATCAACTTCTTGGATTTTCTGTTGCGGTTGTGGTTGCTGCAACTGATTATTCATCGACATCATGGGCATCATTGGTCTATACCCACCCATCATGGATCCACCATAACTCTGTTGATTCATATGTTGAGGCTGTTGTTGAAGCTGAGGGCTCTCATGTTGAAAATCCTGGGCCCAATTTATCGGAGACTTTGACTGAGTCATTGGCTGACGATTGATAGGACTAGCAGATTGTAATGGAGAGTTGTTGAAGTCCTGGGACCAGTTTTTCGACTGTTGGACATTATTATTTTGTTGCATCATATTCAACTCATGTCTCATGGGTTGAAAGTTGAAATTAGAGGGAGAACCATTACCATTCATAAACTGGTCCATATTTTGTCTTTCCAAGTTAGACATGGTATTATCACGTTTGAAAGCCGGATTTTGTTGTACCAAGCCTGGCTGAGCTGCCTGTCTTTGCAAAGAACGATCTTGCTGAGTATGTTTGTTGAACTGGGCAACGGCATTACCGCCAACACTACAATCACTACCTCCACCAACAAAAGACATTATTAATTACTGAAAAAGATATTTGCCTATGCTTAGAAATTAATTTCCGGGGATCATGAAACCTCCAAAATCATATGCACTCCAAAAATAAAATTAATTAGGCTGCAAAATTAAACAGGAAAACAGAGGCAATAACGAGGAATTAAGATAGAAAATACTACATATACTATACATTTTCTACTTCTTCTCCTATTCTTGAATAATTTTCTCGGAAAACCAACAAAAAGTGTTGGCAATTCGACAATAAAAATGATCTAGTTTTGCTAAACATTTCTCGGATCTACCATGCCGCTGAAAAGTGAAAAGTATCACTGGACTTAAAAAAGATGCTAGTAGTGACTAATGTGCATAACATCGCCACTGGATGACCATTCAACCAATGTCAACATTTGTTTGACTCCAACTTTACCCCATCGGATAATACCAAATTCATCCACGGTAAAGAATTAAAAAAATATCACCCGCACTAAAAAACTTAGCTGAGCCGATAGCTGTAACATTACATTTTTTTATTCCTATTAATTGATTTTTTTATTTAATCTATAAACAATCTATATATACAATTAATACACTTAATGGGCATGTTGTTCAGCAGTAGGCAATTTTTCAATGGCTTGACCAATCAATTCAACCCCTCTTAATAAGTCTTCTTTTGAAATAACCAAAGGAGGAGCCAATCTGATGATATTGTCATGGGTTGGTTTAGCCAAGACACCCAAGTCTTTCATAATCAAACACAAGTCCCAGGCGGTTCTTCCGTTGGTGAATTTTTCGTCAATGACAATGGCAGATAATAAACCTTTACCTCTGACTTCTGAAATAATACCATTAGATTTAGGTTTCAATTCCATTAATTTGTCACGTAACAATTGACCTAAATCTTTGGATTGTTCAACTAATTTTTCGTCTTTGATAACTTCCAAAGCGGCAATGGCAACTCTACAGGCTAATGGGTTACCACCATAAGTAGAACCATGAGAACCTGGATCCAAAGTCAACATGATTTCTTTGGAAGATAAGACTGCGGATACTGGCATAATACCACCGGAAATAGCTTTACCCAATAAAACAATATCTGGTTTAACACCTTCGTAATGTTCGTAACATAACATTTTCCCGGTTCTGGCAATACCAGTTTGGATTTCGTCACAAATCAATAAGACATTGTGTTGTTTACATAAAGCTTGTACTTTAGGGAAGTAGTCAGCTGGAGGTACGACAATACCGGCTTCACCTTGAATTGGTTCTAATAAGATAGCAGCAACTTTGTCACCGGCGTTTTTCAATGCCAATTCTATATCTTCAATAACCCCATATCTGATTAATTTACCAGCTTCTTCACCTGGGATTTGTGGACCGACACCTTGTAAGTATGGACCAAAATTGTCGGTGGCATCAGTATCAGTACTCATGGAAATCACCCCCAAGGTTCTACCGTGGAAATTGTTAACGGCAGATAAAATTATAGCTTCATTGGCTTTGATTCCTTTCTTCATGTAACCCCATCTTCTAGCCAATTTTAAACCAGTTTCAACGGCTTCAGCACCGGTATTCATTGGTAAGACCATTTCGTAATTGAAGTATTCAGTAATGTATTTAGCAAAAACCCCAAATACGTCGGAGGAGAATGCACGAGAACATAAAGTCAATTTACTAGCTTGGTCAACTAAAGCTTCGACAATTTTTGGATGACAATGACCTTGGTTGACGGCCGAATAGGCAGAAAGGAAATCCAAGTATTCCTTACCTTCTGGGTCCCAAACTTTGGCACCTTCAGCTTTGTGGAATACCACTGGCAAAGGGTGGTAGTTGTGAGCGGAGTACTGTTGTTCGTATTCAACTGCAGTTTTAGAAGAGATGCTAAAGTCAACCATTGTTGTTTGTAATTATAATATATATGAATAATTGTAAAACTGAAAAATTCGTTGGGGTTTATATAGTGAAATTGGTGGAATATTAAATTGGAAAGAGAAAGCGAAAAGTGGGTGGGGTTAGAATGCAGGACACTCCAAAAGAAGAACACGCGGCAATAAATCATCCGCTATCGCTTTAAATTGACCATAGAAGAAATAACAGAAGCCACGATCTTCCCTAGTCAATAGAAATTTCAATTGTAAACGGAAACTGATGTCGATGAATGATTATTTATTTCTGGTTATTATTCACTAGGTCACACACCGTGGTTTCTCTTCTGTGCACTCACTCGTCGAGTAATCGTTGTTGGGGCAACTTATCCTTTCACATAATCTTTATCAAATAAATTTAATCGTCCAAATTGGGAGATTATCCCACATAATTATTGCCGGAGTCAATTTGCCATACTTGATTGGAGGGATTTGATTGATTAAATTGTAAGATTTCTTGTAAAGATGCTTATTGCTTTGAATTGGTCGGAAATTTCCAGGAGTATATTGCCACGTTTGAATATTCACCAATTGGGATGTAGCCAATTTTTGCTTGATTAACTACAAATTGCAAATTCTATGCTTACAAGTAAATCTTTTTCTTTCTTTTACTGTGACATTCTAACTACACCCTCGATTCTTTTTACTGCTTTTTGGTTATTGTTGAAATAACGTTGATGTCAGATTGACTAAATAGTTAAAAATGAGTTTGGGTCAATATTGTAGCATATACATGGTTATCATTACTACAAACAGTTAAACAAGTGGGTAATTCGATATATTGGTCATTATCAGGCCGTCATGTATTTACCTGCAGCCAATCTCGACGATAATCTTGAAAATTGGTTAATGGTAAATAACATATGTAATCGAGTTCAAAGATTATTTTCAGGTTTATTTACTTGTTTCTCCAGTTTGAACTATGGTAATGAATTCACCAGAATTTAGTTTATTTATTTGATAATTCTCTTGATCTTCATATTTAATCAGATGAATTAATAAATGGTCAATATTATTGAATCATTGTTTAGATATGTTTAACTAGATAAGCTTGAAAAGTTTATTGGGGATTTTACATGAGATGGTGTTGATTTATGGTATTACATATCAACTACCACAGCCACCCTTGTTTGGTATCGTTGATATGATTTCGACATCTATATGGAATATAAATTTATTTTGATTTGAAAATAAATGAGGTACCTTAGTGTTAGTTTCAAGCTTTCTCTTCTTGGTGTTCTTTCTTCTTGTTTTGTTCAATTTTTGCAGCCATTTCTGGTATCTTCCATACATTTTATAAAAGTCGTGCCTCGGTTAAATCCACCCGTGTAATCTTTGCTAATTTTGTAGCAGTTTAGTATTCACAATCATCAGTAACGGATACACCAATAGGCCAATATGCAAGCAAATAAGAGACAAATGAACACGGCGATCAATCCGTATAGCTCACAGGAGTATGATCCTGACTTGGCGAAGTTAACTACTATTGGAATGAGAATCAGAAAAGCAGTCCAAGATGGATACTCGTTACCAAGTGACTATCAATATAATCGTAATTATTTACAACAACAATACCAAGAGTTCAATAGATCACCATTACCAAATGGATTAGAAAAACCTCCTAGTTTAAGTACGGGCGGGTCGACCTTTGAATCGAATTCCAGTAGTTATCATTGGAACAGTCATCGCGAAATACTTCCTGAAGTACACCAGAATAATAAGAGAAAATACGAACAAGATTTGCCAGAGTTGGATGAGTATAAGAATAAATATGGTGATTTGAAGTTTGATGAACAGTTTTAAAAAATAAAAAAAAATTTCAAAAACACAAAAATACAAAAAGAACATTGATTCTCTGGATTATCCAGAAATTCAGTTATTTGTTGTTTTTGTTGTTTTTGTTGTTGATTTTATTGGTAAATCTACTTTGCTTCATCTTCGGAATTGAATTCTCAAGATCACTAGTTAAATTTTATTTCTGTTTTTTATTGGTTTTAGTTATTATTTATAGGTTTAGTATACGTGTGCTAGAATTTGTTGCACAATATATCATGAAACTTTGATTAGTAGTCAGGGGGTTGTCCCAGTTTGGAAATCTAGTGGCATGATACAAACTAGATTATTTTTTTCATGTCTAGTCTCCTGTTGCAGAGTATAGTGTGGTTTACTGTCCTCTAAATCCCTCCCACTACTTCCTCCTTACTTATCCCTGCCAAATCCGCGCTATCCAGTTTATAATTAGAATCAAAATCCAGCCTCGTAGCCACCGTAAATAGAAATCAGGCTTAGCCACATTCTTGTTGAAAGTGACTAAGGGCTACCTTCGCCAAGACTGACTTGTGGACAAAACAAAATTACTTAGCCTTACAAAAGAGTTAGAGTTTGTTTAATCTGTTTCATTTGCTACACTTTTACATCCCCTTTGTTGTTAATTTTGTCATTGTCATAAAACTTGTCTTCAGAAACAGGTCAAATCTCAAATCGAGTTTTTTTATATTTATTTTTTACATACTGAATCAGATTTATTTTTAATTATATCCTTCCATCTGGTTGATTCTTGGAGGGGAGCATTTCATTTCTTGTATATACGCTAGTTGTTGGTGTTGTTTTTTATTGGGTCATTTTGTTAGGTTTATCATAAATGTTGGGAAAGGTACGAATATTTCTTCACACTATATATAAAGGGCTATCGCCTTTACAGTTGTTTTTGTTGGTGGCACGATTGGGTACATGTTTCTTAGCATTATGTTTCATACTTTCAACCTTAATCTCACCGATCTTCTCCACAGGTTTATATATATCAAGAATCGATTGTTCTCATTTGGATGTCGCCATGGGCTTATATAACTCGCTAAGATACAGTGTCTCTTCAGCACCCGCCGGTAATGTGGTAGATGGTCTGGGAGTTAACCCCTTCGATTCGACGTTGACAAATTCTGAAATTACCATTCTATCCAAATACGCCCAAGAGCAGGTTTCCGACGCTCCGCAATATATCTTGACCGGACTTTGGAAATGGTGCTATGGGAACTATAATATGACCAAAGAGGTCGACCATCATGGCAGGATCACGTATACCAAATATGACGACGTCTTAACTTGCTCGTCGCTGGGCGCCCGCTATATTTTTGATTATCGACAGGAATTAGAACAAGTGGGCTTGGAAGCGATCTTGGCATACGCTTATAAATCTTCCCTGTTTTACGATGCCAAGTATAACAACTTTGTCCGGGACAGAAATCACAAGTATAATCTAGCGGTGTCAGCATTGATATTTTCTGGCTGTGCCCAATTCATTATTATCATTTACACGATTGTGATTTACTCGAATCGAAATTATAATCCCGACTTGACAAAATTACCCCAAATCGCCCTTCATGTTTTGGCGTGCCTCTCAATCGCCGGAAGCACCAGTTTGATTATTGGCGCTGCCATCATGACTAATTTGATTTTGCTGATCCAACTGGAAATCGAATTCAAATTGGGGGCATTTGGTGTTAGTTTACATTTGGGTACCGCGTGGTTCACCCTACTTTGGTTGGCTACAGGGATCAGTGTTTTCAATATGTTATCGTGGATAATGCCATTATGGTGCGCCAACCCCGATCCAGACTTTGAAGACGATTTCGAATATCTATACAAAGAAAATGTTAATGATAACCAGAGGTCAAAACTGACAGGGGTAAGTAAATTCAAAAATAGGTTTAGAAACCGTAAACTGGATAATGATTATGCCATCCAATTAGCTGATTCCCCGCTAGAGAATGTTTTTGGTGATAATGCCCAACCAGTCGAGATGCAAGATTCAGTCACTGACGTGTTTGAGGACCAGCCTAATTACCCCACTCGTCAAGATTCTAAAAACTTCGAATATTTGGTTTATCAACAAGAAGCGGCAGAACAAGATGAATTGAGGAAATTGGGAGAAACTTTATCGAAGAAGTCAACCGTTCGTCGGATGAATAAGCTTAAAAGACCAATAGAAGAAGGTTTGCCCATCAACAAGGATGAAGTTCAACATCTTTTATACGATAACAACCCGAACCAATATTCAAATTATCCTCAACTACATCGAGAGCAAACTTTCAATGGCTATGGTGTAAGTCGCTCCCATACCTTGGATTTGATTAACGAGCGACCACTGCAAGAATACTCCAAAACGAGGAATTTGAGTAATCCTAGTACGAGGAATAACTCGACAAAAACTACAAAGAAAGTTAACAACAACAATAATAATAACAATAATAATCATTTGGCTCTGCAACCATCCAATTCTCTTGAGCAACCAACCCCGGTTTCACCCAATATTTCCATTCTTAATGACGATGAAATAGTGATTTTAAATAACAATTATGATATTAATTAAGCTATATACTATATATTATATATACATACCACTTTTAGTATATCTGACAATTTCCCCAGATCTGGTTGCTGGTGGTTTCGTATCTAGACTTTTTTTGTTAGTGCCTGCATATGTATAATTACCCAATGCAGGATATTTATTTACAAGCTCCGCCATGTCAAAATTGAACTTTATAGGGGGAAGACTGAAGATTTACAGAGGTTGCTTTTGGTATTACGTTCTTTTTACTGCTAGGAGAGTACTGATATAACCACAAATATATTATAATCTGATTTAGTTTGATTTACGACAATGAGTGGACATGATTCGATTGAAATGTCCAATTTCAAAGTAAATGAATTGGAGGATGAAGCTAGTGAGCGCATGCTACCAGAGGCACCAACAGCCAACGAGAATAAGCTACAAGATATGACACCAATAGAAATGAAATTATACGATCAGCGTAAAAGTTCTAAATTATACATAAATTTTGTTGTCATTTTCATATTGTCAAGCATAATGTTGTTTTATAACTTCACCAATACATTTTCATGTACTGGTGATTCAGTAACATCATGCTATCCTCAATTTTCCATGCAAATACATAATACTACTACAAGAGCAGAACAAATACTAAACACGGCCGATGAATGTTTGAAAATGGTTAGTTTCTTTGCAACTTCATTCAATTCAAATAAGGGAACTTCCGTTGGTGGTGATACGACAGGAAGTGATAGTTCAAATAATTTCGCCGACATGTTGGGATCAATTCTTGGCGCTAATAAAACCGAAGGTGTATCTCAACTGCCATCCGAAGGTATAACACAACCGCCAAAGCCAATCACCGAGGTTGATCAGGCAGAACTTGAAAGATTGAAAGGGATACTCGATGCATTGCAGATGAAACCACCCAAGAAAAGAGAAGTAACCGATGAATTCAGACTCACCCGAAATGTTTACGGCGGATTGGATCTGAATCGAGATCTGGTCGATTCTAAATCAGATGATGACACCGAGGGTATGTCCGAAGATAATGCAGTTGATTTGTTATCCATGCTCGACTTAATTCTCCAAGCAAACAATTCCACCGACGATTCAACCTCGGAAAATAAAACTGAATCTGGTATTCAGAACTTTATGAATGATATGTTGAGTAATGTGAATAGTGTCTTGGAAAGTAAAGGATTGCTTGATGTTATTGATACATTCTCAACTTCAAACACTTTCGAATTCAATCATAATGGTTATTGTCGAATAAATAAATCGAAGAAAACCAAGTTTTGCACATTTTCAAAAGGTTTAGATGTATTTTCAGTGTTGATTCAAGATGTCGGTTTTCAATTAGCAAGTTTGGTTCAATCCACTGATGCAAATCAATTGAGTGAAAGTATGTTGACCACTTATTACAGTGCAGTCGTTACTATGAGTAAACTATACGATAAAGGAAATAAAAATGTCGAAGGGTTTGGTGATTTAGATTTGGATTCTTTGAAGTCGGTTAAATCATTAAAAAATTCTAAATCCTTTTCCAAATTCTCATCACATTGTTCTTGGTTTATTATTTTACTTTCAATATCGATAACTATATTAACTGGAAACATATTATTAAGTTTCACTGTCGAAAATGTCAAATTCTTCGAATCGATTCAAATCAATTTACATCAATATGTTTTGAAAATTTTGTTAGGTTTTGTTTCCGTAAAATTAATCGTTGAATTTATAATATTTCTAGGTGAATTTTATGCCATTAGAAGATATTCCAGATTCTT
Organism: Candida sp. Y128-05E; assembly: GCA_037042355.1. Taxonomy (NCBI): domain Eukaryota; kingdom Fungi; phylum Ascomycota; class Pichiomycetes; order Serinales; family Debaryomycetaceae; genus Candida; species Candida sp. Y128-05E. Next base: position 115,495 of record JAXQKE010000030.1, on the reverse strand, counting down.
TGGCTACTTGGAAATTGCCGAGATTTCATCTACTTGGGGATTCTACTTCACCCTCTTGAATATTGTTTTTGGCCTTCTTCAATTATTTATGATTCATAGGATGATCATAAAATTTGACCAATTTCTTAGATAGATTGGAGCTCAGGTTAAGTCATGCTAGCTTTTAATACAGGAGATAATGTTTCATGTATCATTGTAGTAAATTACTAGTAGTTGACGGCTAAAGAATGCTAGTTTAGTAGCACTACCTTCAAAGTACTGACCTGTGGTGCTACGGAAGCGGGACAAAAAGCACAATTGGTTAAAGTTGCAGTAGCTGTACCAGTTTCTTCGGTGGTAGTTTGTTTTACTTCAGTGTGTGGTTTGGTAACAACAGCCTTGTCGTTTACCGATTCTTTAGATAACATTTAAATTACTAATTCTAGTGTGAAGAAAAAATTCAATGTAACGCTAGCGATTCTGTTACACTCGTGAACAGTTATGTATGTATATTGTTTTATATTAATTAAACAGGAGATTGTAAACGTGCAACATATTATCTTTTGAATTTAAAAAATATAATCAAGAATATCTAAGAGATACTTTTATGGTCAACCGTGTTTGCTCTGGTATGATTGTTAGACTCGGCACCAGCTCTAGTAATTAGTCTCGCGCTCAGAAAGACTATTATTGCATGAATATTTCCCAGATGTATGTCATACTGGCTTCAATTTTCCACGGCACCATGATTCAAAAACATAACTGTTCATTCCGGTATGTCTTTCTTGTACCTTAAATGAAGAATAACATGTCCTAAGTTATCACAAATTAGTCACAGGAATTCCTTAGTAAATCTTGTATCATATAGTTTTTTCTTCTCACACACATCTCGATTCGTTATGCAATCTATTACACTTCACAGAACAAGAATACAACCCACATAGGTTGCATCTAGTATAACTCGATTTGTTACCACAAATACAACATAACCTTAACTTTGGTTTATTAACATGGTCTATTTTTCTCTTCTTTGTCTGTTCAAACTGACTAAAGTCGACAAACTGGTAATTAAGGTTCAAGATAGAATTAATAGATATCAAGTTACGTTCCTCTTCAAAATAGGAGTTCAAGTTACGTCTAGCGGCCAAGATTCGCTTGGTAGTTGGAGTATTCCCCAATCTCGATTTATTGCTTTTTGCATCGTGTCCTGAATGGATACTCTTGTACTCAAAACTTTTGGGTAAATCAAACGTCTGGTTTGGATCTTTATTCAATTCAGTTAATCTTTTAGATATAACTCTCTCTAGTTGAACTTGCTGCGCCGATTTTAAAGATGAGGGGGATTGTATATCGTTAGCCAGTGTCTGGGCCAACATTAAATGATTGACATTATAATTGACTTTGGCCCTTCCCTTGTTTGACGATTGCTCATCTTGGTCACCATCTATTCGATTGTTTCTGGAAGGACGTGCAGTTAGGTTTATCGAAGAAGAAAAGTATACAGTCGAAGAATTAGACTGAGTCTTTTTGGGTATCTCCTCCACAAGCATTGGATATGGTTTTATTTATAATACTAGCTTTAATATTTGATATATATAATTTGTATACAGGAAACTTTTTCAAAACTTAACATTACTATTTACAAGATATTGAAACTATTTAAACTTCATTAAGATCTATAGAATGAATAGTGTAACTATTCAATTTCATTTTGCGTACTTCCATCTTTTTTTACATTTCATTTTTCATCTTCATTTTTTTTTTTATTTATCATTTATCATTTCCATTAACTTTCACACCATCTCTGATTTCTTCACTTGAAAAAGGTTGGTCTTCTCTAGCTTTATCCAACATTGGTTTAATCTTTTGTTTAGCTAAGGCAGTGTTTACACAAGTGATGTAAGTATCCCAGAGTTCAGTACATTCATTTTCAAGAGATTTTCCTTTTAAGAATTTTTCAGTATACCAATTGTTAAAACAATCATCGTACTTGTTTTTAGATTCAGTACATTCTGGAGCAAAAGATACAGACATGATATTTCCCATAGTATGCTTGTACTAATTATTTAGAGTTGATGGTTGATTGAAAATATCAAAGCAATGGTCGTGTCAAGATCAATTCTTTATATAGAAACCTTTAATGAATGAATAAACTAAACTAAAACAATATAGAAATACTCTAAAGTATGTAATATATATATATATTATAATCAATAGTATTGGAACCAATTGCAAAAATATTTAAATTTTTTTACCTTTTTTTCTTTATAGGTAAATTCGAAGTACTAAATATCAAGAATGGCGATTGATTAATATTATATCTTCTAAAAATTCAGAAATATCTTTAAATCACCAAATTATCTTTGTGAAACTCCTCTAGTAAATTTCCATTCTGCTGTACACATGTCAATCTAGAATTAGACCATGATTAAACCAATGTTGAAGTTTGACTGGTATAACTTTTGATGAAGTCACGAGATTTTCACGCGTAGGCATCAAACAACAAATGTAAACAACAGTTAGTAGGATAAGATATAGTTACAGTTACACCAAATATTCAATAATGAAACGATACTCCATTGCACCTACAAGTGCTAGGAAATCTATGATTAAACCAATGGATGAAGAAACTAAAGCTATTAAAGTTGAATTAGAAAAGGTTGAACAGGAAACTACTCTAATATTACAGGAAATAGATAAGAATATCTCAAGAGGTAACTCAGTTATTAATGATAGGTTAATTCCTATAATCAAACAATATTCTCAGCAGAGTAAGAAAGTATGGTCAAATTCTGGATTCTGGAAATCATTCTTTGAACAATCTGCTAATGTTGAATTGACCACTTATGAAGAACCTGCCATGGACAATTATCCCCAATTATTATTAAGTGAAGAGGAAATTGATGAAGTACCGCTGATGCAAATTTTCAAAAAACCAAATAAAGAATCAATCCCTATGGAATCAACTCCAACTTGGTCTCAGCAAAAGTTCCAATCATCAACTCCACAGTTCAATAAAGGTCAAATCATTCCTCCGTATCAGAAGTATGATTCATACGATAGTATAGGAATGCAGCCACCTCCGGTGTTGACCGAAGTACACACAATGCGTCAATCGCTAGATAACTACCATCGTCTTTCATTATCACCCCAGAAAACAAAAACTAAACGTTCCAGTTTGATTGAAAATTTGTTATCCTCGCCAACACTACCTGAACCTCCAGTATTACGTTCAGAAATGTCTCCTGATATATCGGTTAATTCACCTAAAGTTCCATCCCCTGCTAAATCAAATACCACCACTCCACAACGATTGCCGAATAAGTTTAGACTAAGTGAGATAGAAAATGATATAAATGAAGAGATAGTGCCGCCTGTACAAACGGTTGAAGCTGATGATGATGAAGAGGAGGATTTACAATTGCCAGAATTGGCTACAATAGATTTACAAAGAAAACGTAATAATGATAATGATGATAATAATGATAATGATCCAAAACGAAGCAAACATGAATTGACAATACAGCCTGCGGAGGAGGATAATGTATTCATAGACAGGACCAATTACCAAGATTCTCAATCGACATTATCTCAAGCGTTTGATCAAATTAAAAATAATCAAGAGAAACAACCGGCAAATAACTCGATCCAAGAAGGTAACAATACTACCAATCTAAATAATTCTACTAGTAATATCAGTATCACCGATATGGGTTCGGTCTTGGGTGCAAAATTTAAAAGTTTGATTCAAAAGGAGTAATTAAATAGAAAATAAACATTAATCCAATTGAAGTATCTATAGTTATAATGACTAATATTCAAGAGAATAACAAACAATCTGTAAATAACTCATTTATTCAAGAAGGTAATAATTCTACTAACAATTCTACAAGTATTATCAGGGCTCTTTTGGGTGCCAAATGTTAAATCCAAAAGGAGTTATTATTACACCCAATTGAAGTATCAATAGTAATAATGACTAATATTCTTGGTAATCGGCTTATATCCTGTATCACGTGTTGAATCAGCTTATTTCTTTTTTGTCCAATAAAATTAACTCTTTTTGTCATCTTACTAATGCCAGCTATTCTATTGGCTGGATGTTTAGTGGGTTTATTTTCTAGTATACATAGAATGACAGGCAACTTTACTATATAAGTTAACCATAATCTACCACATTTAAAACTTATATAATTATCAATTCTATATCTTTCTTATCATGTCTTGTCAAGCTTCTACCTGTGTCTGTGCTCAAAAATCTACCTGTTCTTGTGGTAAACAACCGGCTTTACAATGTAACTGCTCAAAATCGGCCCAAGAAAATGTGGTTCCAGATTCGTCATCTTCATGTGCTTGCGGTAAAAGAGCCAAAGGTAGCTGTACCTGTGGTATCAATTCCGTCTGTGACGGTACCAGAGATGGTGAAGTCTCTTTCAATTAGGTTTGGGTCAAAGGTTTATAGAGAATCAACGTGTTGATTAATATTTGTATAGTAGTAATAAATAATTAATGAGGAATATTTGTACATGTAGTTCTTATTGGTATTGACATGAATCTAGGTTGTTGGTTTAATAATTATGTTCATGTTAATAGATTTTGTTTAGAAATGTGGTAATGATTTTTACCATATTGTTCTAACTTTGTTTTTATTGATCAGTAGCGATTTTTGAATGATAGTTTGGGGTTCCATCTTTTTCTTAAAAAAAGGTTTAAAATCACAGATGGTGGATTAAAGAGAGTGCAGTGCTCTAATCTTGTACTAGAGAATGATCTATGTAGTTCGCCAAATGGAAATCTAACAAAAAAAAATTACAATTTATCAAAAAGTTCCACCAATACTCAAATATTACAAATTATATTAGATAATACATACATACAAGAAGATGTCTCATAACAGATATCATCAAAATATAAAGACGCAGAGTTATTATTATATACATTGATGATTTGTAGAGACACCAAGCTTCATTGGAAAAAAAATATTACCACATTTCAAAATTGTAAAACATGTATTTTTGTATGTAACTAATTTTATTTTCAAGTATAATTATATAAACATATAAACCGAATATACATTACCAGCATGTATTAAAGCAAAACAGCAGCAACACCTACAGCAGCAACCATTTCTATCGAGATTTTATTTATATTACCAGCGTTAGCTCTGGCCATAATTTCTGGTGCAATTGACATTTGGTCAAATTCATCCAAGTCTCTCTTCTTTTTACTCCACCACGATGATACTACCCCCCAGATGGTAGATACCCAATCAGTGCTACCCGAATCAGTTGAATCAGTCGTGGTTGGCTCAGCACAGTATTCATCGTCGGTAGGAGTTGCAGCCGTTGTAGTAGGTGCAGCAGTTCCAGTTGCAGTGCCACTAGTGGCAGCGGCAGCAGTAGTAGTTGCTGCTGAAGTGGTTTCAGAAGAGCCACTACTTCCATAATAATCTCCAATCCATCCTACTATTGAATTGAAAATATCTCCGAATCCACTTGGATCTCCAACGACCCCCTGACATAAGAATACCCATACTGATAAAATGGTAATTACTAAACTAGACTTCATCTTTATTGAAATCCATATCTACAAGCGAACTCCCCTACGTATATATAGTCTGTTCTTCTCTCCATCTAATTACTGTCAAAAATCTGGAATCAATGGTTGGACCGATTCGGTAATTTTTTCTGTGCATGAAATTATGCAGCCAACGGATGAAATCACTTTTATCTAGATCAAGGAATCCAGGCACACAATTGACGTACCACAAAAGTAAAATTACTTAGGATAGATTTGGTAGAAGCGTTGAGTTGGTCAAGCGATGCAGCTCCTTTCCATATGACAGCGTAGTCTAAGAAGTTAATTTTATTGTAAAAAGTCAACGAGGAGACAGGAAGCAATCGAATTGGTATATAGCTAGTAGAGAAAGGAGGGTTGGGGTGAACAGTAGCTTTGAGGTTAGCAGAAGCTTTGTAAAACTTGAACTTGTCCCTTCAAGTGCTTCGATACAAAAGGTAATTTGTATGCGAGTTGATGAAATTGTGAAATTGATGAAATTTAACGGTTATTAACTTACTACCAATTCATTGTCTATAAATTCCTAATTAATCTATGGAAAATGGCCCTTACGTAAACCAAAATATCCTTCTGGGGCCAAGGTAACATTCAACCATGGAACACCGTTTGTGCCTTCAATTCCTAAATGGTTGATATGATTACCCCACCAATCGGGATAGCCCGTTACTTGAATAATAAAAAATAATATGATGGCACTAAATGCTACCCCAGCTGATAATGCACTAGTTAAAATATAATTGTATTTTTCCCACCATAGTAAATAATTACCTTTGATATAATACATGAAAATATATGATAAATATAATCCTCCAGTATAATACAGGAGATTATATGGAGCAAATATTAAAAACCCGCCAATAATGATAGTAGGATTGAAATATCTCCTTACAATCGGAGGTCCGTATTTTTTAAACCAAATACATGGGAATACCATAATAACCCCGAGTAAAAAGCACCACTTTAGTACGGGATATAATCCGCTAAATACCTTTGCGGGACCAATTTCACCATATTGAATACTGGAATAAAAGTAGGTTGTAGCTCCAGGGCAGCTCAATTTATCCTTTTGATGTGGAGCGCAAATATCTTCAACATTATCAATTTGCCAATTAGCAATGAATAATGCAACAAATACACTAATAAAGGTCGATATTATTTGACATTTGAAAATTGATTTGGGTGGAACTTTTGCATAATGAGCTAATTTCTGATCAGTGATATAGTTACTTGCCTGACTATCTATGTTATAACCATAGGCTTTTAATGTGATTAATGCAAGCCCAGAATTAGGAATCGCGTATCCCACGATCAACTCAACCAATACATTTAAACCAAAACTGAATCCCGTGACTGAAGCAATTGATGTTAATGGTATCAAGAAGAAAAAATTAATCCCAATGGTGAAGAATATCCCCCAAACTGGCGTATCCACGGGGAAAAATATGACACCAGCTAATGCTAATGCTGTACTAGACAACAATATCAACATAAACCACCAATCGGGTACTTCTTCATATTTTGACATCATTTCGCAATGAGGATCAGTGTTATTGCGCAAATAATGGGGATCTTTCTTGAATTTGAATGAATCCAAAAAAGCTTCTCCGATACTCTTGAAACTAGATTTAATTGATGTCCATTCAGTAATAAAATGATACAAAATTGCAAATGGATATAGAGCAAAATATGCCCCATATAACACTAAATTTGCCGCACTGAAATAGGGTGGCAGAAACTCCTGGTATCGATTATTATCAAAGAAACTCTTTTCACTTAAAATCTTTCTCACATCGTAAACTTTACCTTCATTATCAAACAACCGGTTTGAATTTATGGGAATATATCCTGTCCATTTATTGTTTGTATAATAAACGATTAATATGACAAAAAATGCAATGACGGAGCCAACGTATTGCTGGACGTAAGTAAAAAATGGGATAGCGAGACAATTTGCAGAATCTAGGATATTCCAATCTAATGAGGGAAAAGGGTTCAATCCTAAACCATTATTGGACCCTGCGACATTAGCCAAATGAATCAGATTAGTATTGAACCAAGTGGGCCAATTCAAATTTGATATTGATGTGAACATATATGATGGAATGACATTATAAATAAAACTTGCAGTGCAAACGACAACGAAAAATGAATATCGACTAATTTTCCACCCATAAACATGATTATTTATTTCCTCTTCCTGCAAAAGCGCTCGATTCAAGGCAATAGTTGGCAAGATTGTTGGCCAGATTGCCTTTGCTGGGTAAACACATACTTTTTTCATCACCATGGCAAATCCAAACCCGAGGAATTGGGTGGATAATGTAAGAATCAACTGGTAAGTAAATCCGACCCATTTCAACCCGTAAAAACGATCTAGTTTCATGACAAAAATATTGTAGATAGAGTAAGGCGTACCGGCAGAACATGAATACATGATTGTAGTCAACATCATTTCTTTATAAGTCCAAGGACCGGGATTTAGTTGGAATGAATATTTTCCCAAATTAACTTGTTTATGGGGCATATAACGTTCCCAAAGTTTACCACAAGGGAGTAATAATATCTGAACTGTGTGAGAACTTAATCTAATTGAAGGCATACGATGGACAAAGAAGTTATTAATGATGCCTCCTACAATAGTCCAAAATATTCCAATGACGTAAACACGTAGTGTTTCAACGGGCACAGTTTGATCATCGTAAGGGTCGGTTATTGCCCTGATTTCTGGATACGCCGAATGGTAGCGTATTAATGAAGCCTCCAAACGTATTTGGACATGCCAATTAATCAAACGGAGATATGTTTTGTTTTTATATTTTGGTAAAGGTTCCACATTTTCAAATGGCAAGGACTTGGAATCTTCAGGGATTTTATTGATCAACAATTCCAATAACTGATAATCTTCATGAAGAAAGTTGACATCACCCAAGTGTTCAACCAAAGCTTCTCGGATGATTGATATTGAGTCAGAAATTGATAAATTTTCAATTTTATCAAGCATATATCTTGCTTGTTTGGTAATAAAAACGTCATCAATATTGATACTTTCATCATAGTACTCATCGTCGCTTATAACTCCAAGCCTTAATAATACTAACCTCAATTCTTGAGGTGATAACGTCGAATGTTCCCCTGATAATCCTGATTTTCCTTCATTAATGGATTTATTATCATCTTCTCTACCACCTCCATCAAATGTAGACAATTCTATATACTCTTGGTGTCTAGACATTCGATAAAGAGCATAATATATGTTATTTTCCAGTTTGATCAATCCCCCACAACGTTACAATTTCAGCAGAAAATCAAAACAAAATTTTGAATTTTGCAACCATTTTAATTTGCAAAAGAATAGACAATAGAGGACGAATACACTTGTATAGATATATATCTAGTAATAAACAATAACTCTTGTTTTTAATGGTTGAAATTTGGAAGAAATAGGGTTTTTGATGGATAGTTTGATGTTTTCATACTGGAGTGTAAACTCCAAATCACTAACAAATTCGTTTTACAATACTCAGATGGTTCAAAACCCGATAAGGGTTCATCAAAGTATGTTCACTTTCAATGACCAAATCAAATAAACGAGGGTTAATTTATTGCACTATAATACGAACTGAATCCAGTAAAGCTATTTCTACCTAGCATATATTATGTGATGCTAATGTCAATGACAGCCACAGGAAATACATAGCCCCAAGAAGCAAAACAGACCCTTTATTGACTATCGTCAATGCACTATAAAAGATTACAGGAATTACGTGCGTTACGGCCTCAGATATCAACACATATTTTGTGAAATGATGGAAACAAAGAATCAGGAAGATATCTTTGGCAAAACGAACCAAGTAGATGAATTGAAAAAATGTAGTTGTCTCCTAAATATGATTGTATTA
>JAXQKE010000030.1:83411-105940 GCA_037042355.1 Candida sp. Y128-05E | reverse complement strand
AGGAAGATATCTTTGGCAAAACGAACCAAGTAGATGAATTGAAAAAATGTAGTTGTCTCCTAAATATGATTGTATTACCAAATCCATTTGTCCTTCCGTTGGTTTTGTTTGATGGCCTGTACCGGCGTCTTTCCCCATTGAACCGAATGTCGTTTTGTTAAAATGCGACATTTATGATTCACAATTTTCAATTTTTTTCCCTCTATAAATAATAACACTAGAGTCTACTAATATAACACCAGAGATGTTGAGATCTATAACTAGGTTGACCCAATCTAATATTGCTAAGCAAGCCATTAGAACTAAAAGTGGTTCTACTTCTGCTTTAGCTTATAAAACATTACACAGAAATCAAAAAAGACCTCCTTTACCAACATTTGAAACACCAAACTTCTCCGCTGAAGAAGCTGTAAGCTCAATTTTATATGAAACACCAGTTCCTTCAAAAGCTCCCAAGAAACAACACGTGTTGAATTGTTTAGTTCAAAATGAACCAGGTGTGTTATCTTCAGTTTCAGGTACTTTAGCTGCCAGAGGTTTCAATATCGATTCATTGGTCGTATGTAACACTGAAGTTAAGGATTTATCCAGAATGACAATTGTTTTGACCGGTCAAGACGCTGTTGTGGAACAAGCTAGAAGACAAATTGAAGACTTGGTACCAATCTACGCCGTATTGGATTACACCAATGCCGAAATCATTAGAAGAGAATTATTATTAGCTAGAGTTTCATTATTGGGACCAGAATATTTCCACGATTTAATTGCTTCTCACAAATTAGAAGCTAATGATGGCGCATTCCCAGATTTATCTGCCAATGAATCTGCATTCCACCCATCTAACTTGGCTCCATCTGAAGCTTTAAGACAAAAACATTCACACTTGGATCACATTTCAACTATTACTGATAAGTTTGGCGGTAAAGTTGTTGATATCTCCGATAGAAACGTCATTGTTGAATTAAGTGCTAAACCTTCAAGAGTCTCTTCATTCATTCAATTATTACAACCATTCGGTATTTTGGAAATCGCCAGAACAGGGATGATGGCTTTGCCAAGAACCCCATTGGATGCTTTGGAGGTAGCCGATGAAGATTCCATCGATGCTTCCGATATCGTCGATGTCTCTCAATTACCTCCAGGTTAATCCAATTGTAAATAGAAAACAATATCCACTAAAAATAATACCACAACAACTTTATATTTACAATTCAACTATAAAATGTTTGTTTGATTACGTTTTATGGTGCAATGAATCTAATTACTGTTTATACTTAATACATTTTACTATAAATTAATTGGACTTCAAGTATGGTGATTATATCGTGAATGTCGACATATTATCACAATAATCAGTTGAGTACTTACCTTCACTCAACTCTATTGTTTCTTTCTGCAAAAGTATCCTTAATTCTCATCCCCTTAATGTGGGACAAAATCGATAATCAACATTTGCGGATTTATGCAACTGGCACAATTAGGTTCCAAGCCAACTCCTTTCGGGCTTATTCGTCAACGGTTTCATTGTTCCGATATTTTTAGATGTAGTTGCGCGCAATATCCACTAACTGCATCTGGTTTGTTGACTTTTTAGACAAGGCGTCTGGAAACCCAGATTGTCGTTGATCTAGGTGCAGATGGTTATTTTTGATTGTTAGTTATATGGTTATTTCTTGCTTGCTATCTAGATCACAGTTCCTATTTTCCTTTAGTGGTACCCATTATATTGCAGAGTTCACCTGCTCCAACTATTATCATATAAAGGTGAATTCCTTTAAACCACCTCAATGTAATATCGGTTTAATTATCGGTAACGATGTCTTGAGACTCCGCCAAAAATATTTTTATGCACAATATGCAGCCGAAACCAACCCCCCGGATTTAGAAGCTGGTTCATTTGTTGCGATAAACATTGAGGTAATGATGAGTTGTGGACGTATCCGCTGGTGTAATTGTACTGATATTTATGCCATCTTGATAATTGGCTTTTGTGCCGATCGTTTTTAGGGTTTATTTTGTGATTACCAAAGTTGCTGGAGCAAAATGTTTGTTTCCTGGAACTTGAACGGTTGATGGAGAAATTGATAGATAGTAGGTTTGTCTGGGATTTGAGTATTTAGAGTAAAGAATATTAACATTTCAAGCAGTTGAACAAGTTATAGACGTGAATTCCCGATATGGAATGTGGTAGATGCATCAAAGTAATGGTCTATTGTGAATCAAAATTGATATGGTTGCTAGAGGGATTCTTCGATATTAGTTATCATGAATGACTAGATAGCACCATAAAGGAATCGAAACGTATTGGTTTTGATATTGGAAATATAATATTTGATAATTTATTATTCACTGGATTATAGTTAAAATATTATCAAAAAGGGTCGAAAAAACTGACTGTTCCAACTCAACATTACTCGCAGTCGGTTCAAACTGATTGGTTACTCTAGGGAAATTTTACCTCATTCCATTCCACCATTGTTGAAACCACTCAAATTTATGATCAATTATATGTCTAAATTTTACCCGATTTAATTCAATATTTTGTCATAATATTTGACCAGGATATACTGTTCAAAAGTTAACAATGACTATGAAATCCAAGTTCCCACAATTAAATGGTAGAAGTCGATTACGAAATATGTAAATTCAATACGAATGCGCCAGAATATAAATCCAATTCGAAATTTCTACTGGAATTTGAGGGTTACATTATATAGAATCAAGAAATAATGAAAGAACTAAAAAATATATTACCCGAAGTGAACCAGTGATTACCAAATTTTTCGTGGAAATGTATTATTGAATATTTGAAAAATAATAATAACCATAAAAGCCAACCAAAATCATTGGGGATTCATAAAGAAGCAAATGTTCCTGACAACAAATAGATCCCCTGTAGCTTTTTCCGTAGCTTGTTTAATGAACAATTTTTGTAACATAACTTTTCCCTCACATTATCCGATTGCACTGACAATCAGAGCAATTCTCATGCAACATGAAAGGTTCCACGCTGGAAAATATTGTGAAAAAATAATACTAGTCATCAAACGTTTGGTTACATTAACATTCCCATTGCCAATAAAATTCAATCGATAACCAGCTTAAAAATAATATTATTATTGGTGACTATAACCAGAAGATTAGTTTATGCAAACGCGAATCGTCGCCTTGAAATCTATCAATGATGGAGTCAATATTTTAGTAGATTTTATTTGTTGTACATGCATTGTAATATTGGGCCCATTGTTCAACACCTTCTCAACTTCTCGTCAAGGCATTTCTCGAATACTGCTTCTGATAAAGATTCTGTGTAAGTCCCGGCCGGTGCGGGTTTGGTGGGTGGTACTGTGCGTGGACATCTTATCTGGTGAGAAAATAAAGTTGATCTACATCAAAATAACTGCGATACATTGTGATTAACAATCAATAAATCTTAATTTAGCTTGGGTTTAGACTTGAGCTGCTTCTGCCTCCAACAAGACAAGTGGTATTAAGTTTCAATAGGTGAAAAATAACATCATTGGTAATGCATTGTTGAAAAATAACCGTGGTTAAAGTTTCTGGCAAAACAAATCTGGTTCAACTGGAAAATCGACTAATGGCTACCTAAGTGGACAACTGTCTAACTATATATATATGTGTATGATGTAGAATTTTTTTTAGAAAAAAAATTAGTTTGTAATCATCGTCTTCATTTCTTAGTTATTAATAGAAGCATTGATTTAGATTATATTGTTTCTAGAAGGTTGCTTCAATTTCGATTGTTTTGAAGTTTCCTTGTTGAAATTTCAATGGAAAATAAAAATCATGAAAACATCAATTCAAATTCCACTTTAAATTTGCGGTCACATATTTATTCTCCACACCATCACATCACAGCCCAGTTACAACCATACACATCTCATTACACAGAGCAATTTATACCGTATGCTAATTACAATATCATGAATCCTGGTTATTATCCACCCACTCCTAATGCTCCACCATCGCAATCAACACCAGGATCTAATAATGGCCAAGGTGGAACGCAACCTCCATTGCCGCATTTGTCCCAACAGCAGCAGCATCCACAGCAGCAGCAACAGCAACAGCAACAGCAACAGCAACAACATCTATTACAATCAAACCAGTCAGGGCAGATACCGCCGGATATGCCGTATTATTACAACTATCCGATCAAAGTAGAACCAGGGTTACCTATACCACAGCAGCAGATGTCTACAGCTATACCCCAACGTCAACAACCTCATCAACAACAACCGGGCCCCCCTCATATGATCCCAGTACATTTACAACAATTCGATCAACAACAACAGCAACAAAATCAACAAAATCAACAGCAACATCCACAACAGCAAGTACACCAATCACCACAACCAATGATTATGGCACCTCAAATGGAATCAAGAAAACGTCCAGCTAGTTCAAACCCTGTTAACACCAGAGTTGCCGCCACATACCCCAGGAAACGAGCTCTAACTGCTTGTGATGCATGTAGATTGAAGAAAGTGAAATGTGATAATGTTCGACCTATATGTGGATCTTGTGTCAAAATAGGTATCACCTCTTGTCACTATCGCACTGATGATTTGAGGAAGGACTATTCCAGTTATGATCCGGCGTCGTTGAATATCTTATCCAAACTAGATGTGATCTTACGAGATTTGAATGATTTAAAAAGGAATAGTGGGATGGAATCAGCTACCACTGCTCGAGAAACGCCTGCCCAGTCTGGTTCTGAACCCATATCTACACCAGCATCAACATCTACATCAACACCCGCAGTCAAGATTGATTCACTTCAATGGGATATGTCATTAACTTCAGTTTTCAATTGGCATGCATTCAAAGAGTTATTACGAACAAATCAGTTTGAGATTGATAAATCAACCCATCAACTACTCAATGACTATAAAAGAACAGAACCTTCAGTATTAACTAAGTTATCATTCAAAAATAAAATGTTAATGTTTGATTCCATCGAACAATTGTTGGGTGACACCTTGCCAATACTAATCAATTCATTCTTTTTAAATTCTCATACTAAAATCCCGGTTCTAGATACCATTGAAATCATGGAATCAATCGAATCCTATAAAATCATGCAAGCTTACGATAACACATTCACATTTTGTCGTTTATTACAGTTATATGATAGCGCCGAACAAGTTGTTGGCGGTGGAGGATCCGATGCCGAACAAATTAAAGTTCCGCAAGAGTTTCTACAAGCTTTAGATGCAGCAAATATTGCCGATGAACCCTATCGTCGACGTGCTTTTGTTTCATTATTCAGAACCGTCCCTCAAATTATTTTGATGTGCGCTATCGGTGCATTAGCAACCCCAGTTCAATTGGGAAATATGGAAAGTTTTGAAAGTAGTTTGGCAGAACGTGATTGTTTGAATATTGGATGTTTGGGTAATATCGATCCTCCGTCTAACGTACCAAGATCTCGATTTCAGATTGCACATTTATTGTCTGAATATTCCAAATTATTGACATTATTGTATCCTTTTACTTTGAAACTAGGATCATTACAAATGGTCGAGTATGGATTGCTTCGATCACAGTATGAATTATACATAATGTCACCACTAATAGCATATCGATCAATGAGTGAAGCATGCCACCATATGATGTATTATTTACAAGCTAATAAAATCAATTTCGATAAAGATGATATGGCTTATAGTATCCCAGAACCAAAGAAGAATCGTGCCGTTAGGTTATTTTGGTGTTGCTTGAAGTTAGATTCGGAATTACGGTCAGAATTATCTCCATATGTATCAGTATCGGGAATCACATTTGTCAAACCTCCAGCACAATTTCCAACTATACCCCAAAGTGTAGTAGAAGGTCATAGTGATGCTGCAGTGAAATTGGCTTCAAAGTACGAAGATTCGTATTCATGGTATTACTATCTTACTGAAATAGCAGTTAGACAAATCGACAATAATTTATTTGATGAAATCTATACATTAGAGTCTACTAATACTCGATTATGGGATCAGCCTGATTTTTATGAAGATTTCATTTGGAAGACGATCATCAAGTACTCGAATCAATATAATGGTGTAATCAATTCATTAAGTCCAAGGATTCGACAATTTGTGTTGCATGAATTAGATGCTGAACAAGTTTATACACGATTGAAGAAAAAATTCGACAAGAAAGCTAATCCTGATAATCACATTGACGTATTGGACCAGTTGGAAGATTTTTTGATTGATGATGATTTACTATTGCGAGCACAATCAGAATGCATTATATATATCAAAACTAGAATTCTCAGTTCCAAGTTGACTCTTTTCCGACCATTAGTCTATTTATTAGTTCATGATCGGATACCAGTGACAGATTTAATTACAGCTGCAATGTCGGCATTCCAAGAAGTTGAAGCTCAGCAACGGACCCGCAATGAGAGTACCACATCGATGGATTCTCCAGGTTCATCCACGACGTTTTCCGGCCATATTCACGATAGTGGATTTTTCCCAGATCAACAAGCACCGTTATTCTACCAGGAAAAACACCCAGAGGAAAATTTTGCCGATTTGATAGAAGAAAGTGACGACAAATCTAATATTACATTAAAAGATGTATCATTAGCACGAATTAAAATCATGAAATTATTTTTCTTGAATTTAATTAGTTTACCAAAATTGAGTATACCCAAATTGCTAGCTCACAGACATCCTGGTTCGTGGTATGTATTGAGAAATACATTCATTGGTAACATATATCAAGTTTTGTTATATAAAAAGTTTAAACAGTTTATAGAGGTCATTTCAAATGACGAAAACCTTAAGGCGTCTGTCGGGCAATTCGCTTCTCCAGAGATGATTGGAGAAATGTTTGAGAAAGTTGCTTCCAAAGAAATCATTCAAGCAATGTTGCAACATTCATTATATGTCTTCAAATATTGGAAAGATGAAGTGACAGATTGTGAGGTTTATATCGAATACTGCGAGAGGCTAATACAGAGCTTATAAAATCGCTTGTGTTATATTACATGTATATATATTTATAATTTATCTTTGTATAATAAAATTAATCATTTTGGAGACGCAATTTTTAAGGCACAAAAGCCGAGTTCGCATTATCTTTTCCATCAAGATGGAAATGGTGGCTGATAGTTTTGCAATTGGTTTTTGAATTATGGTTAGGTTGAACATCTTAATATGGGTAAACTAAAGAACGACGTGTTGAGGAATTGTGACTTCGAAATCAAAGAACAAGATCGTTATTTGCCGTTGGCAAATGGTATGTTTTTAGTGGGCGGAAATATGTCGATCTGGTACTAACATTTTAGTTGGAAGAGTAATGAAGCAAGCGTTACCCGAATATGCTAAGCTTTCAAAGGAATCAAAGACATGCGTACAAGAATGTGCGTCTGAGTTTATCTCCTTCATCACCAGTCAAGCGGCTGATAAATGTTTATTAGAAAAGAGGAAAACAATGAATGGTGAAGATATATTATGGGCAATGTTTGCATTAGGATTTGAAAACTATGCTGAGACATTAAAGATATATTTAGCCAAGTATCGAGAAGTAAGTAAAAATTATTGGATTATCAAGTTAATTTACTAACAAATTAGTATGATCAAGAACAAGCATTAAGGAAACCTCCTAGAATACGGAAGAAAAAATCAAAGGTTTTCGAAGAGGATGCCTATATACGATATGGGGAAGACGATGAGGATGATGTAGAAGACGACGAAGATGACCAGAACCTTAGTAATAGCGACGGTTCGAATGAATTCCAGTCGGAGCAATCTGACGAATATGAATATGATATAAATGGAACAGAAAATGATTTTAATATCAAAAGTATATCTGATAGGTATGTCCAGCCCGGTATACCTGAATTGCTACCAAATTTAACCAATTTGGATGAGTATATTGACAATATCAACAAGTTTGAAGAATGATCCGATATTCCTGTATTATAGTATTTTTTTTTGCAACCATTAGAATAGTGGGCAACTCTAAATACGAACGGAGATTTCATACATGGTGAAGGATATTGGATATCATGAGAGGAATAATGAGTTAAAAATGATAGAAGTAAGAAAAAATCAAATCTCCTAAAATTGATAGAATTTTAGTGGTAGAAAATATATGCACCTGTAAGAGTCAAATAGAAATTACAAGTGGATAGTCTGAAGGTATTCGAACCCGGTCCTAGAAAATATCCATTCAGTAATGATACAAATTGGGCATCGATTGAGATTTCTAGACTCAATCAGATTAATCTATGATCAACTTGCAGGATTATAATTTTCCCTAAAATAGGTTTGTCTACGCCACATTATATATAACATGTATAATATAAAATTTTATTTGTATAACACATCCATTGAATAATAAACGCAATAATCAACCACATGTCTCCCATAATTGCCTAATCAATTTGGTACTATGAAATTAACCACTTTTGGCCCAATCAACCTTATTAATAGAACCTACAAGAAACATGGGATGGGCTATCCAATACATGAATGATGTCATGTATCGTGAATAGTTAACCCATTCCACATTAACATCTACAGATAAACCTAATCAAAGGCTAGAACATATACAAGGACAACCCCAGGAATGTTTCACAACTTAATGTTTGCTACACTTAACTTTTGGTCCACAGTAGCAGGCACTCTAGACAATGGACCAGTAAGGTGGAATTTGTATTGTTAGTACGAATAAACACAACTCCGTCTAACAATGTAAAATTGCAAAGTTGGGAAAGGTGTATCGTCTTCTGTTGTTCCGACGCGACAATGGTATTACTTTGTTCTTAATTGTTTGAAGGGTTTAATAGAGAATTTGTAAACAATATTTCATCAATTGATGAATAAAAAGACATTGGATGTACAAGCACTTAATATCCAATATGTAGATGTATATGTATAATGAAACCTGACAACTATAATTGCCAGCTACAACGGCTAAACATGCGTAATGTATCATATTTAGAATTGGCAGTGGAAGTAGGGTATCTCTCTCTGTGTGTAAGTTTAGTGAGAGTGGTGGTAGTTCTAGTGAGGTTCTCTGTGCGTGTCTGTTTACAAGAAAACATTTGTTTTGGTTTTCACACGACGAGTTCAAATTTAAATTTGTTACAGCCATAAAACTTACCACACACATAGTAATTACCACGAAACACAACTAGAAAAGCTTTATGATATGAAATCATTTAGAAGATCCAAACGATCATCTACCAGTTCATCATCTCCCAAGCAAATAGTTAACATTGGTCAAGATAATGATGATTTAAATTTGACTTTCAATTCTCCGAAGAAGGTGATCAAGGCATTGTACGATTATACACCACAAGGACCGAAAGAATTAAAGTTTGTGCAAGGGGATTTCTTTCATGTTATCTCTGAAGATTCTCAGGAGTGGTGGAAAGTTAATAATCCCATGACAAACCAGATAGGTATGGTTCCTATAAGTTATTTCGAAGTTTTCAACAGAAGCAGACCATCGACAGGGGATAGAGTCAATTCTAGTGCTTCTAATGCTACCACAACCACAACAAGAACTTCATCTTCCAATAGAAACTCCCAGCAGACATTATATGTTAAGGTACTTTTTGAATTCAAAGCTGAAAAGGACGATGAGTTGGATATTTATCCTGCCGAAAACTTGATTATATGTGCCCACCACAATTACGAATGGTACATTGCCAAACCTATTAATCGTCTAGGCGGTCCTGGTTTAATTCCAGTAAGTTATGTTAAAGTTGTCGATTTATTAAACAACGGATCCCAAGTACCTACCGATATTCATGCCATTATCAATGAATATAAAATTCCCACAATAGAGCAATGGAAAGATCAAACAGCGAAATATCAAGCCTCAACCATTCCTTTGGGCAGTATCACCACTAATAATAACAATAACACTACTACTAATAATAACATTCAATCCACATCTCAACCATTATCAGCTAATTCACAATACTTCTTTGATAAATTGTCCATTCGCTCGAGTTTATCTACTAATAACACCTACATCATTGAGGCTGGAGTCGATTCTTATCAATTAGACCATGGAAGGTATATTTACCTCGTGTTTGCCAAATTATCCAATAATAAGCTAAGACATTTGTTTAGATACTACCAGGATTTCTATGATTTACAGGTTAAATTGCTAGAAAGTTTCCCCTTGGAAGCTGGCAAAATTGAAAACTCAAAGCGAATTATTCCCTCGATCCCGGGTCCGCTTATTAATGTCAATGATTCAATCTCCAGGTTAAGGCGATCGAAATTGGATAGTTATTTAAAAGAATTGATCGGGTTGCCAACAAATATTTCACGTTCCGAAGAAGTTTTACGATTGTTTGAAGTTTTGAACAATGGTTTCGATAAAGAATTCGATGAAAACTCTCGACCCGTGTCGCAAAAATCGAATAGCCATCAAGATCGATTATCCCAATACTCCAATTTGCAAATGACAAACATGCCAAACAATGTAAATAATACTAATAACCATACGCCGACATCACAAGATTCTCGTTCAAGTTCGGAACGCAAAGTCAAGGTTAAATTCTTTTTCGAAGATGATATATTTGTGTTGTTGTTACCTCGTGATTTACGCCTACAAGATTTGAAATTGAAATTGTTTAAGCGGTTGAATTTACCCGAGTATCTACAAAACGATTCGAAGAATCTCATCCGGATTTTCTTGAAAAATGATTTCGATGATTATCTAACGGAAAACAATTTGGACAATGACGATAAAACACAATTAACTGATGAGATTATCGACAGAATGGTGGAATTTGAAGTGGATAACGATGAAAAGTTCCAACATATCTTGATTGATAAATGCAAATTGGTAATTTTGTCACAAATTGAGATAAATTAAACAAAATTTGTTTCTTCACCATAAAACAGAGTAACTATTAAAGATAAAGTCGAATTTAATTACGAGAAAAGTTCAAATTGTAAGGTTTCGATCTTCATTGATAAATCGATTTGATTGAAAACTCGTTTTGAGTGGCCTTGATTATTGGGATGAACATATCAGAGCTTCTTGTGTATATACAATACACCATTTGTCAAGCCCTTATAGTTTTATGACAACCTTTCAAAACCATTCACCAATATATTGCGTCTCCATGAAATATATTCCTAATAATATAGCTAACATTTTGATTCATAATAATTTAAAAACTGGGTACGATAGAGAAGCCATTGTATATGTATGTTATATAGTTGTATTATATTACTCTCATTATCATTATCATTACTGCTCTGATCATTAGTGAAGTTGTATTTACATTTCTTGATTTGAATTTCAGCGCGATGATTTACATTGTAAACAACCATACCAACCACTTATCAACTTCAAGCCATTGTCAATGCCAGATGGTATTAATTCCAGTCCATCCATCCTAACACGAGTATTAAACTCATTCAAAGCGTGGGTACCACGAAACAGAGCAGCCAACGAGACGCTGAGTCAAGTTACAGCCACTAATGATGATGTGACCAAAATTAGTAACGAGGGACCATTGGAACCCATATCTTTGTCTCCTAAGGACGGTGGGACAAACATATCGCGGAATCTTGCATTACAACCCGATAAGAGGGATCAAACAACAAAATCGAATGTGGAATCATCAAAATCATCAAACACCACTCAAGATGCAGAAAGGACAAATAAACCCAATGAAGACTCGATAGATTACAGTGTGCTATTGCAATTACTAGCGCCAAGAGAATCAGGGAAACCACAAATCATTGGAAAAGTGCCACCAATTACTAAAACTACGTCACCTGCTAAAGAACCATCAATTACAAAATCTACGTCTCCAAAATCCGTTGAAGAATCATCCTCTAAATCTACGTCGCCTGGGTTTGTTAAAGAATCACCGAAAAGAAGTTTTCAATTGAGTGAAAATGACATCAAGGATATCACAGATCGAAAGAAGCTACCGTCAAGGAAGAAAATCAAAATATCAAAATATAGTCTACGAATATTGCCCTCAGATGATGAAATGGAGGTCGACCATGTTGATATCGATACCGAGAATGATATGGATGAAATAAATGGTGCAAAAAAGAGAGAAAACGAGTCTGAATCAGGTAAACTAATGGAAGCCAGTATTCAATCTGGAAATTTGATAGACAACAGTATTTCACTCGAACAACAAAAAGAAATGTCGGATTCATCTATATCAATACAAGAGGGTACAACTACATCGCACAAAGGCAATGCGCCCAAATTATTCACAGGTTGGATCAATTTACTCAACGAGCCAAGAACAGAGTCCGTTCTGGTTGAACGAGAGACCAATATTACGCATGGGAGTGTCCATCCCCCAGAAATACATACAGATATCGATCAACGGCAATCTATTGAATATGCAAAACCCGTAATTACTCATGCAGAGATGCATATTAAACGGGAACGGGAGAATCCTACACCTTTACCAATATCTTCTTCGCCACTTTTCGTGCGTCAAGGTGAATCAGATGACAAGATCCAATCCTCTTCCCAAGTTATACCACCACAATCTACATCACCGGAAGACAGTGATTTAGAAGAGATGGAACGAGTCAACCTTGAGTTCCACCAAGTTCTCGCGTCTTTCGATCTGCGTTATAATCCCCCTCCAAATACAAGAGAATAAGAGTAGAATATTTACGACTATACTGTGTATGTATCTTAATAGTTTATATACTACCAGCTAAACAAAAGTTATGAAGTTATGAAAGACCCCCAAAAAGTCCCCCACTGTAAATTTAGTGCTGCATTTTATTTCGCAATCAAGCCACAAGGAGAATATATTTAACCACAATTAGAATTAATAATATATCTCTTTAGCTATGATTTCACCAAAGTACGCAAACACCCATTACTTCTACCCTATTTTAAAAGCTAGCACTACACCACCACACGTTGTCAACCTTTATTTGGATTACAATTGTGTCTTCAGTGCAAAGTTATACAAGAAGTTTCATGAAGACGTCATTCCTAAGTTGGATGCAAAACAACCAGGCAAGTTTCAATTTGTGTTTGTCAATGTCATTCAACCTTGGCATCCACCCTCCAGTTTAATTCACGAATTTGCCATCCAGTTTGCTAAGTTGTTACGGGAAAACAATGTTGAAGATTCAAACAAGTTGTTTTGGCAGTTTTCCAAAGTTATCTTTGATAATAAGGAAAATGTCTGGGACTCAAATACAGCCGATTTGACTAGAAACCAATCGTATGAAAAGTTTTATGACTTTATCTCAGCAGAATTGACATTACCATTTTCAAAAGCGCAAATTTTGGAAGGGCTTCAAATTAAATCTCAACCCCCGGCAAATGACGGTAACGAAGCTACAAATGATATCAAATACTTCACCAAGTATTTAAGAGGGGTTGGTGTACATGTGACTCCAACTGTTTCCGTTGACGGTATCGTTGTTCCCTCAATCGAATCCTCGACCGAAATTGACAAGTTGATCGAAATCTTTGAATCTCATTTATGATTATACAGTGTAACGATTCTATGATTATTTAATGTTTATTAGTATACAGTGTGTTATGTAATCTTGTAAATGCTATCTCGAAGCTTCGCTTAATCTTCATCTTCGTCAATATCATCGCCCTCATCTTCGCCCTCATCGTCATCCGATTCATCCATATCATTGGATTCTGCGACCATGACGTTTTCGACAGCATTATCACTTTGATACTTTCTGGCGATTCTGGAAGCACGTCCTTGTTCCTTAGCCAATTCCCTAGCATCCTTTTGTAATTGTTTCAATTCGGGACGGAAGGCATTGACAACAGCTCTATTGGAGAATGTATCCCACATTTTCAATTTACCACCGGCACCACCAACAGTCAAACAACCACCAACTTCAATGTCATTAGCAAATGATGAAGTTAAAACATTACCAACATCGAAATCTCTTGATAACACCATTGATGGACCTTTTGGAGACGAGATTGGACATTTCCACAATTTCACTACTTTTTCACCCATAGCACTGGTAATAAGCATTCCTGGAATATAACCATTTACTCCCAATGATGAAATACCAGCATCATGTGCATGCAATGTCCATAAAGGTTTGCTTTCGTTTCTGATATCAAAACAGTAGATATTACCACCATCGGTACCGGCGTAAAAGATCTCGGGCACTGACGAGTGGCCCCAACTGACGTTTTCGACTTCTTCACCGTTACCAATATTGTAATTCTTGGTCATATTGGATTCATCGGAAATTCTGACATCTGTGATGGCAGCAGTACCGTCGTAACCACCAGTAAGCAAGATCGATGCTTCTTGTGAATGCCATTGGGATGAAGAAACGGTCTTCTTACCGTGAATGTTTTGGAAAGATCTTACGGCAGATCCAGTATTAAGATCCCACAATTTGACTGTTTGGTCGGCAGAGGTAGATGCTAAAACCGATCTGTGAATTCTATTATGAGCCAAAGATAACACGGCATCAGTATGGTGGGTTGTGACGTGGGCACCAGCCTTCTTCTTCTTCTTTTTATTCTTCTTGATAACACTGAATGAGTTTTGCTCTGGTTCACCTAAAATTAAATCGGGGAATGCTTTATCTATACAATCCAAGTTCCAGATTTCAATTTGGGGGTCGAAAGTACCAACAGCAGCAAAGTTACCAATATTCATGTTTCCTTCTTCAACGTTGGTTTGATTAGGTTTGTAGTTAACCCATTCAACACATAATGGGAATGCAGGTAACATGATATCGTGGTGAACGTATAAGTTTGAGTCTCTGACCAAACCTTTTGCTACATCAGCATCCAATTTATCTTCTGGTTCCTCTTCTCCATTTGGTGCACCAGCACCATCATCGTATACGTAAACGTCCAAATACGAGACATCATCTTCGGTTCTAGTGGCTAAAACCAAGTTATCAGTAGGGTAAATTTGAAATTCTTGCTTTTGTTCTGCATCGTCAATTTCAGTGGGTAAGGTCAAATAAGGATCCTCACCATTATCGGCGTGGAACTTGACATCAGAGTTAGACAATCCTGGGAACATGGTGACCTCTTCACCTTCACTATCTTCGTCATTATCGTAATTTTCCAAATCGTATTCTTTCAAATCATCATCAACCTCAATTTGGTCTTTCAAGTTTTTCTTTTTACCATCTGTAGTTGGTTCATCTTCTTGTATATCTTCATCTTCAGCAGACTTCAACCCTTTTTTGGCATCACTAAGCTCTAATTTGGCCATGGCAGTGATTCTTTCCATTTCTTCATCATCCAATTCATATTTCTCAGGAAACTCGGAAGCAAATCCTCTTGGAACCCAAGCACTAGACGAAATCATCCTAATCTATACTTCTTCTATAATCTAAATATTTTCATACTCATCGGGATGAACTTGAAAAATAATCCTGCATATTAAAATTTATATTAAAACTACTTAAAACTACAACAACACAACACCAACGCCTGAAGTAGTATCATCTACTACAGCCTTAGTTTGAGGATCTATACCCCCATGTACTGGCCAAGTTTTGTAGTTGAAAAGATAATAATTCAAGAACCCATCACCACTACCAAATTTAGCATCATTAATGAAGTAAGAGTTATCTTGGGAAGTTAAGCAATTGAACACATCAACATCGAATTCTTTGGAGGTGATTAATGCATCATTCATCAATTCATTTAATCTTTCTTTATATTCTGGTTTATCTGATGAGTCGGATGCGTAGTAGAATAAGTAGGCAATACCCAAGTGATCATGAGCAGGATTTTCTAATACAGTGAATGGTAATAAATAGTAAGAAAAGAAGTCGGTGATTTTACCATCATCATTTTCAACAACATAAGTTTTAATAACACTTGATTTTTCACCTTGTTTGATGGAAGTACCACCTAATAACCAATGGTTCAATTCTTCTTTAGTGAAGATTTGGATCAATTCGAATTTCTTTTGGAATTCGTTTAATAAATCATACACTTGATCCAAATCTTTCGATTCCATTGGTCTTAAGCCAGGAGTGCTAGTAGTGTCAGGTAACGCATAAGATCTGACTACCTCGGCTTTAGTTTGGTTTGGAGGCAAGTGACTGAATCCGACATCATTTAACTTGGTCCAGTTGATTGGACGATGGGTGTAACGGCACACGGCAACTGGGGAAGGTAATACGACACCAGCGGTATATAAAGCTTGCCATATATCATGCTTGTTAACTCTTCTAGTGATTTCCTTAATCAATACCGGAGCCAATCTCTTTGATCTTAATTTCTTATGAATACAAAGGAAATTTATCTCGACACTAGGAATAACTTTCTGGGATTTATTCAATTTCAAAGTAATGGGAATAGCAGCAATAAAAGCAACCAATTTACCAGTAGCTTTCACTCTAACACCCACATGCCAGTCCTTCTTCCAATCTGGAGCCTGTAAACTCCATCTGAAAAATTCATGACTATACTTGAATCTAAAAGTAGCATCATTGTCCTCGACATAATTTTCATACAACAACTTGTAAACTTCTTCCAACTGATCATTATCTTCAATGTCAATTCCACTCCACTCGAAATCGTTCAACAATGGCAATGGATCGTCAGAAATGTCTTCTGGTTTCTTCACCTGGTCGATCTGACCTTCGCTATCTACCTTCTCATCCAAACTAGGAACCGGTTGGGTTTTCCAAAACTTGTAATCTTTCATTTGTTTTTTTTGGACATCATCCAACTCCTTCCCCATAGAAAGAAGTTTCAACAACTCCTCAATCGATTTGGCTTGTTTCTGTTCGTCTGGAGCCATTCTTTAGTTTCTATCAGTTTTATCTTCTGGTGATTTTTTATATACGTTGGAAAAACTGAGACCGTGGAAATTGGCTTGAAAGGTAAAAAATCACAAAAATGGTGCTAAAGAACTCAAAATGGGATAGAAAGGCTAAATATCAGTACATGAAGAAACATGGATTGAATTCTAAACCTGTGGTTGAAAAGCCTGGCAAAAAATGGACTAAAACTGAGGAAGTTGATGCTTTGGAGACAGATGAAGAATGGGATTCTGAAACAGATAATGATTTATTGAATCATTTCTACCCGAGTATGGGTGAAGATAGTTTAACAAGAGACCAGAAAATTAAGATCAAAAGTCAAATATTGGCAGAATTAAGACAAAAGATTGAAGATGGGGAAGATATACTGAGTGAAGAAGAGATAGAAGAGGTCGATGGAATATACCTCGGGTCAAATGAAGATAAAAGTAGAGATGAAACGTATGGCCGAGAGGAAGATCCTTCCAGGTTTAGTTTACTGAAATATCTTGATAATCTTGATAATAATCCTAATAATCGTAGAGTGTTAAAGAATAAAATGACCAATAACTTTCTCGATGAGTATGGTCTTGATAGTTATCAACAGATAACCAAAAAGTCTGATGATGATTATAATGTTAAATCAGAAAAGAAAACTTTGAAGGATTTACCAATTTCGGAGTTAGATGGATATAAACTTGGTGAAAATGTAGAGGTACCCATTGACAATAGCATACGAATGTTGACTGCAGAAGAATTGCAACAAGATGAGTCGAGGCTGGAATTGCAAAAACAAAATCAATTCCTCAACCAAATTAAAAACAAATATGGTAAAAAGCCACTGGGTAAAGTCTTGAGTACTACTAATAAAGTTAGCGAAGATAACAATCCAGTTGATGATGATTTAGACGTTCTACTTGGGTTGGATAAAAATAACGCCACACCTACCCCTAAAACCCCACTAGATGATGTTGATGATTTAATCAATTCTTTATCAATAGAACCAAAACAATCAATAAATCAACATAAACCATCTAAACCATCTAAAACCATCATCAAACCACAAGTTTCATCAGAGCAAGACTTCTTAGATAGTATACTATGATAGTAGTGTATATAAGAAATTTCACTTAATAAGCATAATCTATAGAAAGACATATTATAATATCCAGTGGTTCTCTTATAAACTATGATAATATGAAAGAGTCCGAGTTGAAAGCCATTGCTTTGTTTGAAAAGGCTATTGAAAAGGAATCAAATGGGATGATGTCAGATGCAGTCGTGTTCTATCGACAGGCATTCAAATTGAACGACCAGGTAGATATCTTGTATCGATCACATAAAGTGCCCCATGCTATAAAGAAGGTGGAAGAGGATAAGGGAAAGAATGGAGGGGTCCGTGTTGATGAAGCTAAAGTTAAAAAAATCAATGTAGATAAATTAATTCAAAGTTTCTACAATATAGATGCTAAAGCTCCTCAACCCGAAGATGATGATAATTTAACTATCAAGTTTTCTAATGTTGGTCTTGATAATCATGAAGAGGTCATCACGCAACCAATGTCTCCATTGTTGGATCTACCACAAGATATTTGGACTTATATTTTGGAAATCTTGATTGTGCAAGAACCAGAAGCTTGGTTCAAGTATTCAATTACATGCAAGAGAAACGCATATTTGGGTTTTGCCAATTCCAATATTTGGAGACAATTGTGTAATTTAGTATACCCAAAACAACGATACTTTGAAAATATACAATATTTACAGACTCTTGGTAATACTGATGCTACGTTACCAATTCCTAAAAATCTAGTTACTATGTTACCCCAATACAATGATTCATGGAAGAATCTTTTATTTGACCGTCCTTTTATAAAGTTCTTGGGTTGCTATATTAGTGTAATTAATTATTATTCCGAAGGTAAAAATGCCTTTTCTTCGAGCTGGAATAATCCAGTTAGAACTATTACTTATTACCGATACTTGCGTTTTTATCCCGATGGTACAGTATTGAAGGTATTGACTTCTTTAGAACCAACTAAAGTCATTCCGTATCTACTGAAACATAATGACAGTATCAGTCCACCATTAGACCCTTCATCCCAACCAAGGAACGCTTATACTGCTCCTATAAAAGAGAGCCACAAGATCCTTCGCGGAACTTGGACTATAAGCAGTGGAGGTGAAGTCGTCATAATAATAGATAATGGTTCTGTCCCATATTATAAATTCTTTTATCATTTTCAAATCAAAAACTTGGCTACGGTTTATAAATACAATAAGCTAACCTGGATCAAATATTACGCCGTCAGGAAGAAAATGTTTGATGATGATGACCGGGAAGGTGAACAAGATACGTTTGGTTTGAGAAATGAAACTTCGTTCAAGTTCCTGAGAGTGAAAAGTTACACCATAGATAGTTAATAGAAAGGATAATGTATAATAGACACAGCTTAGTATTTACGCTTATTAACATTGGTAATCCTGCTCTTCATCCACCTATTCATGTTTCCTGTTGAAGATAGTTGTCTCGTGAGTAACGTTAATCACTTCTCTCTCTAAACTACACCCACCCGTGAGTAATCTTTGACCTGGAGATTCACTTATGTGGGTAAATATCAGTCCATAATAATTCTGTTTATCTGCAGGAATTTTCAAATTTTTTGCACCATCGATGAAAAATATCATGAAAATGGGAAGCGTAATAGAACGAATATACGAATAGATATACCCACACCATGTCTAGATTCTTTGTTGCCGGGTACGATTCTAATTCATCCTCTGAAGAAGAGGATTTATTGAGTACTTCTGAAGAAGAATTACTCGAAAGTACCGATTCAGAATTTGATAATGATTCTGATGATTTCGATGATTTCGATGATGATTCGGATTCCGATTCAGACTCAGATGCCAAACCAACAGGACCAGCATACTTTTTAAAGAAAAGCTTTTTAAAAGGGGGTAATGGTGATTCAGATTCCGATAGCGAAGACGAAGGTAGAAAAGTAATTAAATCTGCCAAAGAAAAATTGTTAGATGAATTGAGAGAAGCCATTGATGCTATCAATGTAGCCAAAAGATCAAATACCTTCACTGCCGTGTTACCAGAGTTTGACAGATTAGGTAGATTGGTCATCAGAGCCAACCAACAAGCCATTGGGACACCAAATGATTATATCAAATCTTTAGCCGGATTAGAAGATTCCATTATCGAAGTTGGTGAAAACCAAAAATCCGAAAAGACCCTTAATGCTTTAGAAGCAAGAGCTTTCAATACCACTAGACAACGTGTTAAGAAAGCCATCAAAGATAACCAAGCCTTATATGATTTATACAGAGAAGACCCAGAATTGTTCGATGCTGAAGAACCAGTCGATATTGTTTCCAATGATACTGTTGAAGAAGATCCTAATGCAAGAAAATTGAGTCCTGCTTTCGCCACTTTGAAACAAATTTCAGAATCAAGAGGTAAAAAGAATATCAATAAAGAAGACCAAGTGCAAACCTTGGAATCCTTGTTGGAAAAAACTGTTGACAACGGATCTCCATTTGAATTAATCTCTATTTACCAGATGTTATTATCTATCAGATTTGACGCCAGTTCTAATCAAGGTTTCATGCCATTAGATCAATGGAACATGAATGAGGCTGATCTTAACTTATTATTAGATTTATTGGAAACTCATATTGACAAATATCAATTATCTGAATTAGGTACTACTACTGATGACATTGATATTGAACCAGAAGCAAATGCTGAAGGTATCAGAATTATTTTCGGGTCAATCGCGTCTTTGATTGATAGATTGGATGATGAATTCACCAGATCTTTACAAAACACCGACCCTCATTCCATCGAATATATTGCCAGATTGAAAGATGAAGGTAAAATTTATAAATTGATTGTTAGAGGACAATCATATATCGAAGATGTTACTCCTGAAAGCTCGAGAACTAAAACTGGGGAATTACCAAGAATAGTGTCAAGAAGATTGGAACATATCTACTATAAACCAGATCAATTGATCACTGCCAATGAAACTGAAGCTTGGGAAGGTGTAACCAAAGACTCATCAATCATTACTAAAGATTCTAAACCTGAGCAATTAATAAATGGATTAACCTCATTCTTGAATGCCCATTCCAACCCATTATACAGTAAACAAGCAGTATTATACTCTATATATTACTATGCTGTCAACAACAACTATGCTCAAGCCAGAGACTTATTTACTGAATCTCAAATTTCCAACTCCGTCCATAGCTTGGAATCCAATTTACAAATCCAATACAACAGAGCTTTGGTGCAGTTAGGTTTAAGTGCTTTCAGAGCTGGCTCAATCGAAGAATCTCATAGAATTTTAAACGAAATGGTAAATTCACAAAGATCCAAAGAATTACTTGGTCAAGGTTTCAACACCAAATATCCTAACCAAGCCACTACTGTTGAAAAACAAAAATTATTACCATTCCATCAACATATCAATTTAGAATTATTGGAATGTGTTTTTATGACCAGTTCTTTGTTATTGGAAATCCCAGCATTAGCCGCAGCATCAAACTCCTCAAAAGAATCAAAACGTAAAGCATCGCTTAAATCATTCAAGAGTAAATTGGAATTCCATGATAGACAATTCTTCACCGGTCCACCAGAATCAATTAAAGATCATATTGTTTATGCATCAATTGCTTTACAAAAGGGAGATTGGTTAAAAGCCTACAACTTATTATCATCGATTAAAATCTGGAAATTATTCCCAGATAATGATCAATTATTAGAAATGATGAAAGCTCAATTGCAAGTTGAAGGTTTAAGAACATATATTTTTACCTATAAATCTATATTTTCCAAATTGTCTATTGAAAAATTGTCAACAATTTTTGATCTTTCCAGTGATAAAGTTCTTGACATTTTGAATAGAATGCTTGACAATGGTGAAGTTAATGGAGCTGTTGATGAAGCTAAAAAATTCATTAACTTTGATTCCAATAATACTCAAAGATCAAGATTACAAGAATTAGCAGTTGTATTGAATGAAAAACTTCAATTGTTAAATGAAAAGAATGAAAAAACTCAATCTAATGGTTATGGTAAGAAGACTCAACAACAAAACCAACAACAACAGCAACAACAACAAAACCAAAAAGACCAAAAAGATCTTCAAGATGATAACAAATTCAGATATGCTAATGTAAATGCCAATAACGATGAATTTCAAGCAACAATCTAGAGTTCTGACAATTTGAATCTGTACATTAAAAACCACTTATAGGTTACACTCATAGAATAACTCGTTCTGATTAGAGTACCATAAACGAGAAACGTTTATAGCAGGAAACTCGCATAATTTCATAGTATAAATAGTTCTAATGCCAAAATATATACTAAGATTAATTTTTTTTTCATAGGAATTGCTATAAAGCAAGTATTAACCAGTTGTTCATCAATACTACAATCTGATTTTATCATCTTCCACCAACCTTCTCTTGAAGTTTTCTATTTTGAAGAATTTCTTTTAGTAGGCAATTTTTTTTATTTTTTGAGCATCTCTAGATTTCAGTTTTGCAACTATTTTACATCAAATTTACCACACAGACAGAACACAATGCCTGAGGTTGTACCAAAGAAGATCAAGGTAACTGCATTATGTGAGTTATGTCATGCTAGAAAAGCGGTCATGAAAAGACCAAAAAATCTTTCAAAACTATGCAAAGAATGCTTTTATAAAGTGTTTGAAACCGAGATCCATAATACTATAGTTGATG